>BLBF01000053.1:8256268-8337643 GCA_015471245.1 Laticauda colubrina
ATTCATTCATTCATTCATTCATTCATTCATTCATTCATTCATTCATTCATCCATCCATCCATCCATTCATTCATTCATTTGATCATTCATTCATTCATTTGCCTAGCCATCTCAATTGTCAAAGCAACTTTAATAGTATTATAGTACTACAGTATTAAAATAACATTAAAAAGATGAAAAGTAGCAATATAAGAAAATTACATATAGAGCTTTATCAGGGAACAGCCAAATCCATTTCATATAGTATTATATGAATAAAGCAGCACACATTAGTTATTATTTACCTGTTCTGGCATAGCTCCATGTTCAATTCCAGTCCTCAGTAACCTGTAGCAGTTACTGAACAAATCCCATTTTGTAAGATCATGAGCGCTTCGAGAGAAATTAAAAATGCATGAAATAAACAAACAAACATGTAAAGATTGAACAAATGCAGTAATAAAATCACTGTTATAATTAGGAGTTAAGTACAACATATAAACTATATGATTTCTTAAACTATGGAGTTTCTTCCCTACATCTTGCATAAAGCAGCTCTTTTTATATTTACACACACACAAACATACACACAGATTATCTCTGTTTCTGTATTCTAACAATAGAAACCTTCCAATCTTGCTTAATTTTTTTCTTATGTTTTAATGGCAGTATAAATGACTGACAATATTTAAATAACTATAAAACCTCATAAACCCACATACTTGTGAAATGATGTTAATCTCTTTAAAGTAGAAAGAACATTGTATACATCATCATCATCAGCTTCTTCTCCCTGGAAACAGAACAAACTGGATCATGGGCTGAGCAATGTATATATTAACTTATGTTTAAGAGCATAGATTCCTATCTATGTATAGCAATGGCTGTTGAGAATTTGGATAAATTTGTATTTCAGAAACTAAATTCAAGAGTTTACAAAATCTCAAACTGATTCTCAAATCCCTGCCTTGCTGGAGAAGTGACCTTGCATGACACCTTGCAATTTTTTTTTAAATTTCATCAAAGCTACCCTTTCCAAGTATTCCAATATCCTAGCATTACACAGATCCTAATGATCAACAGGATTTATGAACTATATATCTGATATATACATATCTTCATGATTCAGCACTGAACCACAAGTAAGGTTTTCCTATGTATTGTTATATGACTGAACAATTTAAATATAGAATTGATCTGCCTAACATAGGTATATGTATGAAAAAAATGGTATATGCATGACAGTAATTAAGAAATTAGATAATATATGACAATACATGCATGCATGACTAATGCTTCTAGAAAATAAATTATCATTTTAATTCTGAGGTGCACAAGTTAACTTTCTGCTTTTGAAAAAAAAAAGAAAATAATTTGTATCAAGTGCTGAGTAACCGCAGGAATTATTGAAATATTGAAGAAATATTGAAGAAAATAAGTTGAATATTAATACTAAAATTGAGGACTACTGATTAAAATTGACTTTAAAAAGAAATATGGGCTTGTTTGCAAGATTATGTATATTGTTGGAGATAAGTTGCAGTTTTAACATAATACTTTTCTATTCTTGGTCCACTTATAATATTGTGCTGATAGATATAAATTAAATAAATAATTTAGTGTATAATTTAAATTATATATCGTATTCCTATTTTACAAGTAGATATTTACAAAAAGTATGTATTTACAAGTTAATTGAATTCTAATTCTGAAATAAAAGCTCATGTTACATGAATCTTACTCTCTCCAAATAAAGGGTTTCATGACCATTCATTTAGCAACTGTTCAGTTACAACGGCGCTGAAAAATGACTTAATGACTGCTGCAAATCCCCAGAGTTACATGAACATGATTTGGGTACTTGACAACCATTAGACATTTATGATAGTCACAGCATCCTACAGTCATGTGACCGCCATTTGCAACCTTCCTAGCTGGCTTCTGAGAAGAAAGTCAATAGGGAAGCCTGAAGGTCACAAGCAGTGATCACATGATGTCTCTTATAACATGATTCGCTTAACAACCGCAGCAAAAAAAAAGTTCTAAAATCAGGTGCAGTCATGTGATGCCACACTTATCAATCACTGCTTAATAATAATTTTTCCTATTCCACTTATAGTCGTATGTTGAAAATAATAGAGACTACCCAAAATTGAAACAAAGTATCTATTAGAAATATGGTCAGAGTTCTTGCCTATACAGATGGTTTCTCTTCCACTTTCAAATGTAATGGAAGCAATAACTATTTGAGGAACTATTTTCCTTATCTCACCTCATTTTAGAATCACAATATCATGAACAGCAATAGCACTTAGGCTTATATATCACTTCATGATGCTTTACAGTACTCTGAACATTTTACAAGTCAGTATATTGCCTCCAACAATGGATTCTAATTTTACTGACTTTGAAAGGATGGAAGGCTGAGTCAACCTTGAGCCAGTCAGGATCGAACTCCTGACAGCGGGCAGAGTTAGCCTGCAGTACTGCATTTTAATCACTGTGCCATCATGGCCAATTGTCAGAAACTAAATTCCTTGCATCACCTCACTTTATAATCACAATATCTTTTAACAGAAAAGGATCTTTCTATTGTTCTCTGTGATAAACATATTCATGTGGTTTTCCACCCACCTCTGTCTAGGCCTCTTATATACCATCAATACAATAGAAATTTAGTTCTCATTTGATGTTCTGGGATGCAAACAAAAAAAATTAAAAATTAAAATAATGTTCTGGTACTAATGTGTAGGCAGATATTTTACTCTAAGGTAAACAGGATACAAGCAAACCTCATTTAATAGATCCTCCACCGAATGGTTGAATCGATCCACAAATTCATCAATGAGCTGGCTGTGAGCTATGTCAACCCTATTCTGGATAGTATATTCTTCACTGCACAGAATGCTGTATGTTTTACTGCAGGCTTCAAGAACATCTGATTCCACATGCTTCTCTACAACAAATTTTATCTGTTTCAACAAAGCATCCAAATGCTGTGGAACAAAGAGAAATTTTGGTCATTTCTTGAAGCAATTACTCTGACAAACATGAAAATAGAGCACAGAAATGTAAAATTCCAAATAATTAAAAAACCTTCAACATAAATTAGCATCATTCAGATTGTTTCTCCATTTTGGTGTACTATACCTTCTCCATTCTTCCTGTGCTGTAAATTTCTAAATCAAAATATTGAGGAATTTGAAGAAGATTTGCCACCTTCTCTGCATCAGCAGAATACTTGTAATAGGGAAAAAAAGAAAATTGATACAGAAATTAGAAAGAGAGTCACATAACTATTACTATTGAATCACATTCTATTGACATACCTTTGATAGGAGCATGGGAAGTGCAATAATAAAGTGTTCTGTTAGCTTGTTCCGGTCATCTATCTGAGTTTTTCTTTCTTTTGCTGTTAAAACCTGAAAAATAGGGGGACTATCACATCATAAACACTTGTAATATAAATATTGCCAATCAAAGTACAAATTGTGGCTTCTTTATACAGCAGTCTACTTAATTTCCAAATTAATGTGCTGGTTTTTAATAGGATACTATTATTATAACCCAAATTAAAAGTAAAATTTTCCCACTGAGAATGCTGCAATAAGAAAGAATATAAGTAGTCCTCAGTTAACAATAATTGGATGGGCAATTCTATCACCAACTGATATCATAAAGTGTGATATCATATGAGAATTCTGTTTTTATGATGGCAGTTCTGGTGACAGTCATTAAGCAAATCCTATGCAGCTGTTAAGTGTGATGTTAGGTTACCGCCATTTATGACCTTCTGCCAGTTTTGCCATTGACTTTACTAATCCAGCAGTGAAATTTACAAATGACAATCACATGACCAAGGGACACTACAATTATCATAACTGTGAGCCAATTGCTAAACTCATAAATTGTGATAGCATGACTGTTGGGATTTTGTTATATCTGCAATTTTGTGAAGTACTGGTAGTTAGAAGCCTCCTTATTTAACATCATTGTTAATTTGAACGGTAATTGAATTGATGGTTATTTAAAGTATTTAACATCTTTGACAGATTTTCTCCCATCTTAAGCCATTTTGTTACAAGGATGTGTGTCTCCCAAAAGTCCTTTAAGTATATCTCCAAATGTTTGAGATGGGCAACTCCACATTCTCATTATGAGTGCTCATCAAGGCAAACATTTTATGTTCTGGACATGATTACAAAAAACATCTGAATTGTTACTATTTTAGAAAACAATCCCAATAATTTGCATTTTATTAAAAAAAACTCATTAAAAATAGAATATTGAACTCAAATATCATTTGTGATGTTTACCAATAATTTTTCCCTATTGAGATATTATTTAAAATCACTGAAAAAACATGTGTACAAAAGATCAAAGAGAAAAAAAAACTTACTCTCTTGCCAGTTCCTCTGCCCACTGGAGGGTGTGCTTCTGCAGCTTGTCGAATTGTACATACCATTAACTCTATAAGTGCACTTTCCTGACGATCAGACATTGCTACAGAGATAAAGCATATAGATGGACTAATAAAATGTGACAACTAATCTATGCAAATAATGCTACAATGTTTGGCTCAATATCCTGAACAACAGGACATTTTATCTTCTAAAACCTGTAGCAGTAATAATAGCAATACCAATCATATCACTAAAAATAAGAAAACCACATTTTTTTTTAAAAGGTAACTGTTTCAAGTCACTAAAGCACTGAATACAGTGACTTCACATTTATAACTGTCACGATTTCATCACGATTTGGGTACTTGGCAAGTGGATGGTTACACCATCCCTGGGAACATGATCAGAGTTTGCAACCTTCTCAACCAGCTTCCAACAAGGAAACTCAATGGGGGAAGCCAGATTTCATTTAACAACGCTATGATTCGCTTATCCATGGCAAAAGGTTGAAGACTTGAACACGGTCACATGATGACTTTACAGGGTAAAGTGCTACCTATGAGTTGTTTTGTTAATTAATTTTGATGGAGTTACACAAAATTTACATATTGCTGATATATTTTTTAACATGCCCATAATGTTTGACAGAAGTTGTTTCCAAAATGCTTATCTCTTATGTAAATAATAAAATTCTTTGTAAAACAACAATTCTGTCAACTCATACAATATTTCTATGCATGTTTTATGGTTGCCAAGAACAGAAAGGGGGGAGGGGAGGAATTTGAAAGCAGTTTGGAACCGAAAGTGCATTCCATTTTTATCTTTCAAAGATTATAACAAAGCAAGAGTTTCTGCCGAGGAAATCTCTAATTGGAGAACATGAGTGATGACTCTTGGCTATGAACTTGTTTTGTTGGAGAATATGAATTATGATACATCCACAGGGGTGGGGTAAAACTAGGGTCAAGGGTGACAGTGAATTACATATCTTAGAATCGGCTACATACAGGTCATGCTGACAAGTTAGCACTGAATAAATCCTTTTAAGTTTTTGAAGCTTGGCTTGAGGCTCATGATTAGCTATTCTGGACAGATTGTTTCTTTTAACTTTATCATCCAATGGAATTTTTCAGAGACTTTTCAAAAAAGCTGCAGACCAGATCTTAACATGCCATCTAGCCACTGAAATATTATCCATTTATTTCCACTGCTTAGCAATGACTAATTTGGCTAAGTAATCTAAATTTTATAGTTAATTTATCAATGGCTTGATACTATAGTTTTTCTTAAAAAAAATACGGTACTTTAAGAAATCAGTTCCAAGTTTATTTAATTAAATTGAAATCTCAAGTGCTCTTCCAATATTTTAAAGATTTTTTAAAGTCTATTTTATTTGCTTTATTTAAACTATGTAATATGTACATATATTTATTTTATTTATAATTAAATTTGTTTGCTGCCCACTTTGCTTTGAAGTGACTCTGAGAAACTTACATTAAAAGCAATAAAATCTCAAAAGATAAATATTTCTAAATACCCATATTTCTAAACACATTACTAATAAAAATACCATTACAAATTACAGTACAATGGATCATATCTACTGCAAGACAGCTCTGTCTGTACATATAAAACTGAAGTGGTTCCTGTGATTCTAAATAATATGAACTATAGAAGAGGAGTTAGAAACTGGCACCTGGCATGTTTGGAGAAGCCAGTGGTTGAGGACAATAGTGTTGGACAGAATTGTCCCTGGCCCTCAGACATTGAGGGAGGTGGTTGACCAAGCAGAGACCTGCCTGCCTTCACAGATACAGGGGAGGATCGGCTGCACCACAGGGAGTGGTGCAGATAGACAGTAGGTACCCCCTGATGAGGAACATCTACCTCCTCCACTTGATCCAAGGGCATGGAAAGCAAAGTGTAGGTAAACTCAGAGAAGGTCTCCAAGACTACTCAGAAGAAGGTCACCCCACCTCATCACAAGGAACACCTGGATTAGACTGACTTAAGGAGAAGCCTTGGGGAGTTAGTCTTTGCCAGGAATAATTGTTTGTTTTGGCTTACACTTCCCTGACTTTGACTAGTGTCTTGTCTTATCTTGAAGACTGTTTGTCACCTCTTGCTTTGCCTAGCTGAGAAGACTGCCTTCTGCCTTTTGTCTTAGACCTTGCCCTTGTCTTGTGGACTGCTTTTGCCCTTGCTTTGCCTTTAGAACTGCCTTTTGCCTTGTACTTTGTCTTTGACCTGAGGACTACTATTTGTCTTGAGCCTGGACTTTGCCTGTTAGCCATAGTTAATCACAATTAGCCATAGACTGGATTTGGAATCCCAGGCCTTGCCCTGTGAATGTGGTCCTACTCTGTGGACCTTCTTTTTAATATAGGGGCTATTGTTTGGGGGACTGAAGGGGCTGCCTTCAGGGTAGTGTGGAGTAGTAATTGGAGGGCTGGTTGCTGGAACATTTGAGAGCATAAATAAGAGGCCTGCCTTGCCTTGATCACCAGGATCTTTATATAATTGTAACTTGAAAATTGGTAAGGATCTTATGAATTATAGAAGCTATAAGCTGATATCTTTGTAAAACACTATTGTCAAGACTCGAATAGGAATCTTGGCAAGAATATATAAAAGTCAGTACAGGTAGTACAGGAAATAGGAAGAGGAAGCTATATTAAGTATCTGATGAGGATAAAAATAGTTATTAATGACTTTCTAATTAGACTACTGCAATGCACTCTGTATTTGAAATTCTGAGAAACCTATCCAGGAGGTCCTTAAGACTCAGATTCTGAAGGTTGCCCCTCTGAGATCTTGTGATTGAACTTTTGGGCACTTAGCAACAAGGCTGCATTTATGACTGTTTGCAGTGTTCCACGGTCATGTGGCTGTGTTTTAAGGCAGTTTTCCCAGAAAACAGAAGTGTTTACTTCTGTTCTTTGACAAAACCTCATCCATAGCAAACTATTAGTTTGCCTAATGACTGCAGTGTTTGTGTAACGATCACAGTGGTTTACTTAATGCCCATTGCAAGAAAGTTCATAAAATCAAGTTGGTCATGATTGACCTGTTTTACAACCATCACGAGTTACAATCATGATGGGCAGCTCCATTATGGCCATAACTCAAAAGCTACCTGCAATGGAAAGACAAAGGGAATTTAGTATTCTAACTGGATTTAAAATTACTAAGGATAAAACAAAGGTGTAACTAAAGAATATGGAAACAGAAAATTAAAGCAATCATTATTTTAAAAACTGACTGACATTAAGGATTGATTAATATGGGAAAAGTTACAACTATCATTAGGAAGAATTTCAGTAGTAAAAATGAATATGTTACCTAGAATGTTTTTGAGAAATGATGTACTGTTCAAACAACAGTAAACAGATATACCCAGATTCATATGGCAGGGGAAATGCCAAGGATTAAACATAAGATTCTCCAACATGCAAAGGAAATTGACTGGGATTGACTGATTTTAAATTGTACTTTTCTGCCTGCTGTTTGGATAAAGGAATTAATGTTATTAAGAAACAAGAAATTGTTAGAATTAGAAGAGCGTGGTTTGAAATTTGGGTACCATAGTTGTTTTTGTTATGACAAGAAACAGATTCTGGAAACCATTAACTGAAAATACTTAGGTTGGTCTTAACTCATCAAATATTTTATAGAAAAGAGCAATAGGCAAAGAAAAATTGTTAACATATGTAGATTTGTTAGAACAAGGAAATGCAAAACTTAAAACGAAAGCAAGAAAACAATTCACTTTAGAAGAGTTTACTTTTTGGTAGTTTTCATATATTATGTTTCAAATGATCATAACTTTAATTAAGACAAAGATTCAATATGGACAGAAAGTTACCATATATAGAACAATATGTAACAGAATTTCAAAGGGAATTTTGTATAAATGTTTTTCCTAGTGGTTTTCCTTCAAGTACAGGGTCGACAAGTACAGATCAACTGACTGTCAACCCATTGGTTGTGATAGGAATTAACTGACCAACTTGTTACTATAGCCTGATGTCATGGACTGAGAGATAACGAGTAGCCCAAAGTCACCTAGTTGGTTTTAATGCCTAAAGTGTAACTAAAATGATAAATGCTAGATCACTGCTAACAGGTATAAAATGAGATTTGAAATGCAAGAGCAAGTTCATGATAAAATGGGACAAGAAATTAGGCTATGTACAGATGGATCAATGTGAAAGAATGTGGTTACAAGGCCTGACATTCACATTGCAATATAATTTGAGATATTATTTTATAAACTGGTGCACTTTTGTTACATGTCACCAAGGAGACAATATTATAAAGATTCTGAAATATATTTAGATATTTTTCTTTGCCTTTCTTTTTTTATTGTTTTTCACTTTTTTCACCTTTTCTTGCGTCTTTTTCAAAATTGTTTCTGTAGTTTTTAATTCTGTATATCTTTTATTTGAGAAATATTGTCTACAGTCTCTCTCTTTCTCTCTCTCCTTGCCACCCTCTTTACATGGCACAGGACTAGATTACTTGCAAGATCACTTCTCAAGAATAACTTGCTTACCCCCATGCTCCTGAAATCATGTGTCAGGATCTCTCACCTGTCATCATATGAGACTTTCAAGGTGTTTCTTTTTGATAGTTGCTTCTATTCTTGGTCCCCCTCGTCCTAATTATATGATGGCCTCAATGCTGCTTGCCTTTAAGATTTGGCTTTTTCTTCCAGCATTTGGATTTAGCTGAGTGGAATTTGTTTCTGGTTGTTTTAATTTATTTTATAATTAATTAAATTTTGGTTTATCATTTTATATATTGGAAGAGGGTTTTTTTTTAAGTTAATGTATGGTTATTTTTTGCTAATGTTTATTTTTGTTATTGTACACTGCCCAGAGTCACACTGATTGATTTGGATGGATGCAGTAATGCAATAAATACATGATTGTGGATTTGAGTATAAGTAAAAAACTAAGTTCTGACTAAGACTCTTAAGTTGATTATAATTATTTTGCTTCATTGATTTTAATGGGACCAAAAAGTTATAAACTGAAAATACAGATTAAATAAGCAGCCCACTGCACTTCACTGCCTTAAATGAAAAAGACTAGGCAATGCCATCTTGTTTTAACCAAATAAGTAAACCTGATGAGTACCTTCTTCACCTTGGACAGGTTCTTCTAGAAGCAATTCTGTCATGCATTCCCAGTCTTTTAACAATTCTTGAGAGCTTTCCCATAAACTGTCCACCAAATAAGCAGCATGTTCATGTAACTAAAAATTAAAACAAGCAAAATTCTTTACAGGCATTTTCACAGACACTACTTACAGTATTACTTGCAGCATTATGTTAGAATATGTAAAAAAAATTGGAAGGAGTTTGAGTCTTATTCAGAGAGGGTAAAATGTTGAGCTGCTACAGAAAAGATATCTGAGCCTTGGGAAGGTAGAAAGTATTAAAAATGAAGTCTGCCTTGGTTGGATTGGTTGTAAGTTAAAATGGAGAGAAGCTCTGACATCTTTTCAAGATTCTATTATTGTTCCCCAACTGCATTAAAATACATTTCAAGTATTCTCATGCTTACTGACAAGTTCAGTTTGATCTTCATCTCTTTGTAGACTGATAGTACAATTTTAATTTCAGATTGTCTCTGCTTCGTGATTTAACACCTTGTCATATTTTTGTAACCACATAGACAGATATCTGAAAGTGCATTTAATACTGCACTAAAGAATACATCTGTAGGTAACCTAGTACCAGAAAGTGAATTCATCATATTGGGATATAATAAAAGGCTACAAAATGTAACAGAAAAAAATATTCAGTTTTAAAGTCATTTTTAATTAGTAGGATGTGCATTATATCAGAAAAACACAGATTTAATTGTAAAAGTCTAAAGGAAGTTCATTTCCTCTCTTGCTTTTTATTTTAACCTGATCTTGCACCCGGTTAACAAACATGCACAATTCTAATTTATATTTTTCCTCAATAGCACTATAATGAATAAGATGACTTACAATATTTCAGTGGTCTGTTCATTATAAAAAGCTTGCTTATTTCAAGTTACAAATTATGAAAAATTTTAAGATTACAGTAAATTGTGAAGATCAAAATATGTTCAAATTTTACCATAAGGCTTATTCTCTGAAAACAGATTTTTAGCCACAACAAATAGATTTGAATAGAACTAGAAATAGATATGAATAGGAATAGGAATAGAAGAGATCATACTTTACTGGCCAAGTGTAATGGGACACACAAGGAATTTGTCTAAAATAATGCTAATTGAAAAAAGTTATGAAAACTGATTAGTTTAAATAAAATGGAACATAAATTAAATTTACCTCGCTTTCAAGAAAGAAAAGAACCAGCATCCTAATAAGATTTCCGTTTGGACTATTCCGTCCTCTCCTTTTGGCTAGTGCTTCCTCTGCTTGAGGATCGTGCCGACTAAATAGTCTATAAAAAGATAACACCTTTTATGTTAACATATTTTCTTTTGTCCATTTTTTATGGAATGTTAACAACAAATGTATTTCTTTGTTAGAGTCAAGAAAGGGAGATTCTTCAGAAAGATTATTCTCCAGTCAAATAAAGAGAATATGCAAATATCACTGAAACTGTACTTTTTTGTTTGTGGAACTTTTATTTATTTAAGCCCCTGTCACACTGCACCAACGGATGGAAAGAGGATGTAAAACGGAGAAAAACACTTGTCATCCGTTGATTAACGCGATGCATCCGTTTTGTATTCACTGCCTCCATTTTTCATCCTCTCTATCTGTCCAGCATCCGTTTATTGACGTTTCATCCGCTCAGAAAGTTTTGAACTGCTCAAATCTTTTGAGCGGAAAATGTATCCAATGCGTACGTTCTGCATCCGCTAGGCATACGGGGGATATCCGTTCTGCATCCGTTACGCATCCGCTATATCCTCTAGGCATCTGCTGCGCATCTGTGCAACTCCATCCGCTCCAGCGGTAAATGGACGCAGGGAGGGAGCGGAACGGACGCGGAACGGATGCAGAACGGATGCCTAGCGGATGCAGAACGGAAACAAAGCATTTAAAATGGAAAAAACATTCGCAGAGGGGACCTATCTCGGATATTAAGGATGTCTAGAGGATGCCTAGAGGATGCAAAGGGACACCTAGGGGAAAACCTACACTGCCTATAAAAAGGGGAAGCAACTCACCTGGATCTCACTTTCAGACCAGCAGCCCTGCGGTACAGACCTCTGCAGCCTTCATCTGACTCTTGCTCTTCCACAGCATCCAGTCATGTCCACCGTGGATCGTAACAAAGTCCTTTTGGCAGCCACCATCCTTCTGCAACAGTGCGAAGCCATCTACAGGCTCTGTGAACTCTACTACAGGAAGAAAAGGAGGCGGCCAAGAAGCGTCTGGGTCCGAACATGGATCGCCAGAAGAGCAGAGGACGGACTGTACAACAAGCTGATGGTGGAGCTCAGGAACGAAGACACTTGTGCATTCCAGAACTTCATGAGGATGCCTCCAGCCATGTTTGACGAAGTTGTGGAGCGGCTGAGACCCAGGTTGACCAAGCAGAGCACCAACTTCCGGCCCAGCCTGGACCCTGGGCTCAAGGTGGCACTCACTCTGCGCCACCTGGCCTCAGGGACCACATACAGGAGCATGCAGTACGGCTGGAGGGTGCCACACAACACAATGAGCATTGTGGTCAGAGAAGGAGGAGCTCCTCCAGTACCCCTCCACTGAAGAAGGATGGAAGAAAGTTGCAGAACAGTGGTATCAGAGGTGGAACTTCCCACACACCATTGGAGCCATAGGTGGCAAGCACGTGGCCTGCAAAGCGCCAGCCAAGTCAGGGTCCACTTATTTCAACTCCAAGGGCTTCTTCAGCATCATCCTCTTTGCTATGGTCGATGCTAACTACAAGTTCATGTACATCGATGCTTCAGGCAATGGCTCAGCTTCGGATGCCCAGGTATACAATGCCAGTCACCTCAAGGAGGGGCTGGAACGCAACCTCATCGTGGGCTTCCCAGATCCAGAACCCCTGCCCAATGACACGCAAGATGTGCCCTACTTCATCGTGGGGGATGACGACTTCTCCCTCACAACCTACCTCATGAAGCCCTACACCTCCAGACTCCTCACCTGTGAAGAGAGGATCTTCAACTACAGGCTGTCCAGGGCAAGGCGGGTGGTGGAGAACGCCTTTGGCATCCTGGCCAGCAGGTTCCAGGTACTTCTCACCACCATGCAGCATTGCCCAGAGACCGTGAGGAGGATCATGGAAGCTTGCTGCATCCTGCACAATCTCATGCGCACCCGCTACCCAGGCTTGCAGAACAGGCTCGTGGACCTCCAACAAGGCAATGGGGACATGGAGCCTGGGGAATGGAGGCAAGGGAAAAACTTGATAGACACTGAGGAAGTGCAAGGCCCCAACAGAGCTTCACGTGAAGGGAAGAAGCAGCGCAACCTCCTGAGACACTGGTGCAACTCCCCAGCTGGAGCAGTGGAGTGGCAAGACAGGATGATAGATGGTTAATGGATGCTTCCTTGAGCCTGTGGCATAACACTGATGAGGTTGTGCCATGTATGTTGAGTGGCCCTACAATGAAGAGGGCATTAATAAAGAGTTGTGTTTATGTTGACATGTGTGGATGATTGATTACATTATTATTGATAATAAAGGGTCATAGGTGTGGCACCTGGGAGGGTGGACCATCCAGTCCCACTGTGCTTGCACTGGAGGTTTATCTATCCCACAGCTATTACCCATTCCAAAGGTATCCCTGCCCATCCCACAGCTATTACCCATCCCACTGCTATCCTTACCCATTCCATAGCTATTACACATCCCACAGGTATCCCTGCCCATCCCACTGGTATCTTAACCCATCCCTCCAGCCTGCAAAGGCTTAAACCATTTCTAAAAGTTTCCACCAAGACTTTATTTAAAAAAAGAAATGAAGCAAGTGTGTGAATCAAAGATAGACTTTATTAACAAGAAGCTATAAAACAAAAATGAGTCTCTGGCACTCCTCTTGGTCGTTCAGTCTCAGGGGTAAAGGGTCCAGGTGCTGTGGAGGTGGCTGGTGCTGGAGTGCTTGTCTGATCCCCCGCATCATCAGCTCTTCCAGAAGCATAAGCAGCAGAAGCTCCAGCCCCAGAAGAGCGAGCCCGTGCAACAGAAGCCCCAGCAGAACCAGAGTGAGGGCCAGGGGATGGGATGGTGGCCCTGTCCCTCTTGCCAGGGCTGGCAGCAGATGACTGAGGCTTTCTGTTCTTCCCCATGGTTGTGGGGTTGCTGGCTGGCAGGGAGGCTGGCAGGAACCAAGGCTGGCAGGAAGGCTGGCAGGAAGGCAGGCACCAAGGCTGGCAGGAAGGCTGGCAGGCAGGCAGTCACCAAGGCTGGCAGGAAGGCAGGCACCAAGGCTGGCAGGCAGACTGGCTGGCAGCAAGGTTGGCAGGCAGGCAGACAGCAAGGCTGGCAGGGAGGCTGGCAGCAAGGCTTGCAGGCAGGGCAGGCAAGGCTGTCAATCCTTCCGGCGGCAGGTCTTTCCTCTGAATGGTGACCTGTTCCGAGCTGCTTCCCTTACGCAATGCATCCTCCCCGCATGCGCAATTAACGCTAGGCATCTGTTAGGCTTCCGCTGTGCATCCGCTGTGCATCCGCTTCATCCGCTGTTCATCCGCTTCATCCATTCCGCGTCCGCTTTGCTGAGGTCCACCGGAAGCCTTGCGGTTGTACCATCCGCTCTCATCCGCTTCCATCCACTGGGCTTCCGTTCCGCATCCGCTTTCCATCTGCTCTGCGTCCTCCCCCCGTCCGTTCCTTTCCGTGTTATCCGCTCTGGTTATGCAAATTTTTGCCCCTTTTGAGAGCGGATAACAACGAATGGAACATTTTTCTCGTCCACTGTGTCCTTTTTACAAACGTTTTGCATCCGTTGGGCAGTGTGACAGGGCCTTTATGGAACTTAAACTGTGGAACACTATTCATGGTTATAATTACCATGGTTAAAATTACCATTAAAATGATGAGAATCGTAATACTGCTCTGCAAATTCCCCATAAAAGACTCTTTATAAAAAGTAAGATAAAAGATATGCAAAGAGGAGGAGAAAGAAAGGCTTGGTGAAAAATGGAAACATAATTTATAAATACTCCATCTGGAATATTAAAATGGTGGTCCAGTTTGAGATTGCAAATATTTAATGATATATTACAGAAGGAAATATAAAACAAAATGTGAAGATCAAGATGAAGATAGACTTAATCAGAATATTAGGTTTATGGAATATAAAATGTGATTTATATTACATATGCACTTTAAGCAATCTCAGAGCCTTCCTTTGGGAGAAAATTCAAAGTAAAACATAAGGAAAATCTTTGGGATTAGTATTTTTTAGGGGGGTTCTCAACAGCCTTTTTAAAAATAATGTTCTAATATATTCTGTCTAATATTAGTGGGTATTCTTAGGTTCATCCTATGGCAAACAGATTAGATGTATGTTTATCTTATCAAATGTGGGATTGTAAGGATACAAATGTGACAGGGTAAAGACTATAACTATAAAATACTAAAACTGAACAAAACTGGTTCTTCCCAGGACTATGCCTATCTCATTATTTTTGAGTAATTGAGGTATTTTCAGGACCTCTGAACTGGAAGTGGTTTGTAGTGGGCTTGGCATTCTTTCCTGAACCACCACATCTGGAACTATATAAAACCATATTCCCACTCAGAAACCCTGGATAATGAAATAATTAACAATGGTAAAGAGCAATGTGCAGGTCACATTCCAAAGTTATTTATTTAGAATGTTGTTCCTATCACCACAACTGGTGCTGCATCCTAGTTTGGGTAAAAAACCTGAATTAATCCATCTTGGGCTGAGTCCAGGACAACTCTAAAATTCTAGATCTGCTTTTCAGAAAGAGGGCAATCAAATTGAGGGCTATCACTGGGATTGTTAATGAGTCAAGGGAGTTCAACTGTGCACATAAAGGGTCTCACTCAAAACTAACAATTTAATATGAAGCAACATCTCAATATAAATTGCATCTCTAAGGTGAAATGTTAAACAAAAACTAACCTGAAAACAAACAGCTTTAAACAATGGTTAGCCACTGAAATATTAACATTCACAGTCAATACAGGCTTACTTTTTGTGAAGGAATTCCCCTGCTGCTACAGCAACAGGCCGATGTGCTGAATATACCAAATGATAAACATTCTCACAGTCTTCATTTGACAAAGCTTCTTCACTTCCACTGAATGAAGAAATAACACATTAAGTTCAAGAAAAGTACTCAACGTTACCATCTTTGTTAAGTTACTCTTAAAATAAATAGTATCTACAAAATTAAAGTAGGCCTCATAAAAAATTGACTGACTTTACTTCAGGATTTTATATGGATAGCAAGCATTGAAATATGCCATGCATATTACACTAAAGGATAATTCCAAGCAAAAAATATTATAAATGAGACCATAATACTTTGCTTATACCTATATAAATCCAAGTATACCATCAAAGATATTCATTAATCCAAAATGGTCATGGAAGATGCTCTTCTATTAATGAAAGAGCATTGAAGCCTGTTCAGGTTCTCATTACTGGAAAGAAAAGAGCTGATTTTCATCAATTTTCTACTATTTACTATATTATTTAGTTTGTGAGAGATTTTTAGGGCTGTTATAGGAAGCATGTTCATCTAAAATTGTTCTTCTCTGAAGCAGGCATTAGGGGACATCATTTCCATAAACTGAACTCTGTTCAAGCATTGTCTAGATCCAGAGTACGCAAGAGTATATTTTTACAAAATGAACCTGAATTTGCTTTCCTAAATAAATATTGTTCTATTAAGAGAACATTCTGTATATAATTTATATGCAAGGTAACTGGAAGTTCCAATGAATTCAGAATATAAAGGTGTCTGACATGGGACTAAAATTTTAAATTACATCAAAATATATGCTATAACTAACATTTCATTTCAGTTTTAAACTAAGAACATATAAAATATGTATCTGTGTTGTGCCTTAAATCTAGTGATGAACATTCATGAATGAACAAAGCTCAGATAGAACCTGGGGCGTATTATTCTAATGCCAAGCCCCAACAAGAGAAAAAATAATTATGAATTGCAGATATTATAGCAAATAATTTTGAAAACTAATGAAAAACTAAATTTATCTTAACACCTTTATCTAAAGTATGAAGTTTTTAAAGGTGATGGGAGTACAGTACAGCAGAGGTATAAAGACATTTATGTCTGGAGTAGCCTCCCAAATTTGACTTACCATAATTGAAGGGGTGACCTGTAGACACAATTATGTCCAGTACCATAAATTAATTTTTAATTTTCAAGTCAGTACTACTCAATTAAATACTAGGAGCTTTGCACAACCTTGGCTTGATTATGAATGACGAGGCAAGGAAGGAATTAATAACTGCTTTAAAAAATAAAGTCAGTATCATGTAATTTTGCCTTCATGGTTAATACTACAGGTTTGTTTTCCACATCTTTCTTTTCTTTTTTTTTTCAACAGTTTCAGTGTGGAAGGATAATTTAGGGCATTATATTTGCAGGAAGATATAAATGAGCTCAACCTGCAGTTTAATGAGATTGTTTTCACAGTGGATCTTGCAACCAACTTAAAATGTGTTGCTAAACAATTTAGCCATGGCAAAGCTCATGGCAACGACTTTATCAATATTGAAGTTATTTGGGATAACCTAGATTGATGGACATTTGGCCTATCTCCCTACTTATATTTAAAGACAATAAGGCACCAATTCCAAAGGAGAGTTCCAATGTTTAAAAAAGGTAGCCAAATTGCTTCCTTAGCATAATAAGCAAACTGCATGCGAAGCAATTTCATAATAAACTCTCAGAATGAATTGAATCAGAAAACAAGCAAGCAGGTTCTAGTGCTCAGTCTTTGATCGCACTCTTATTTTTTTAGCATCTGATAAAAAAATATACTTTTAGCCCAGGATCTGTACTACCTGCAGCTTTTATTGATTTCAGATTTGCTTCTGACTTTTATCTTTAGATAGAAATTACAGCAGATATGTCAGGCAAGGATGCAAATTGGTAGCAATACAGCTCAATCTATGTCAAGATGAATAATCAAGCTCTTGATCTTTCAAAATTGAAGGACCAGGCCTTTGGTGAGAAAGTGAGACCCCTCCCTCAATTCCATCTGTATGTCCCACTTGGCTATCTTTTATCTTTTATTTCATTCTTAATGGAACTATAATTTCTTTGAGTGCTGTGAGAGTTGGTTAGCATACATGTTTTATTATTGTAACTGGATGCATACTCAGCCAGATGTTTATAGGCTACATTTGGCATTTTTATTCAACTATTGAGTCCTTCCAAAAGAACTGGGATAAGCAGATCTTGTTGTTTAACAATAGAGATATTGTTTCAGGATGTAAGCTGTCCCAAGTAAATCTGCTTTTTACAATTGATTTATAGTGATTTTGTCAAGTGTCAATGGTATTCAAGTGATGCTCCCGTTGTTTTGGGATTGCACTCAAAGTGCCTATTATTAGTACTACCTTTGCTTTCTTTTGCTAGTCATTCTATTTCTATTTGCAAGTTTTTGCATTCTTCTCCTACTCTGAAGTCACCGGGTACTGCCATGTCTACTATCCAGACATTGTCTTTTTTATCAGAAATTGTTAAGTCTAGGGTGTTAAGTGTCAGGTTCCTGTCTATTCTATTCTGTTCTTTTCAAAGTCCCAGAGCATTTCACTGTCTTCATTTTCTATTACTTTATTTTGTGGTCCCAGAGTTCTCACTTGAAGGCAAGTGGCCTTTCTTGCAGATATCCAATGCATGATTGTTGTTACTTTGTCATATATATTTAGTCTGTGAGATCTTCTTGTAGCAACTGTGTAGGTGGTCCACTGTTTATTTAGTTTCATTGCAGAGAAAGCATTTCTATTCTTTTCTAGTCTTCATTTGGTCTTTCTTGTCAGCTAGTTTGGTCTCTCTGGTATTCAGTAAACCTTCATTATATACTAACTTCAGTGCATCTTCTTCACTGTATCTTCCATATATTCTTCCAATGGCCTTTTTTCTTTCAACTGGTGTTCTTGAAACATTTCTTGTCATCTATTTTCCTTGGTAAATAGTCTGTCAATATTGCTGCAAGGATGAAAGGAATTATTTTTCTGGTCTTCCTGTCCAGGACTTTTAGTTCTGCTTGTGTCCAATCCACTATTCCAGATGAATATCTAATGACTGGAATTGCTCAGTTGTTAATTGCCTTAATGGTATTTCTGTCACTGAGATCAGACTTTTGAGATCTTCTTCACTCTTCTGTGTATTCTGTCAACTCGTAAAACATTCCTATGTCTGTTTTCAAGTTTTTGAAAGTTGGTTTCAATTGGGATAATGACAACATATTGCTCCTCATAAATCTTTTGGATTCTTTTGAAGCTTGGCTCGAGGCTCATGATTTAATTAGGGCAATCACCGGAACCCTGACATATTCACTACTTACCTTCTTCTTCTGAAGTATGCTTGGTGTTGTCTGAAGCCTGTTTTGCCTGTTTCTGTGGCTGGGCAGCCTGGCTATGGTTGGTTTGCCTCTCAGGCAGATGTAGAATCTGTGTGTGAAGCCAAGCGAGTAACTCTGGGAAGAGGAGTGGGGAGCAAAGTGCAGCAGTCTCGGTGGCCCTGGTCACCCTCTTGTCAGTCTCCGGCCATTGTGCCACTGGGCCTGCTCCCCAAAAGAGGCCAACTCTAGACCTAGACCCTGGGGCCAGTGTTCCTTCACCACTGCTGAGGCGCACACCTCGTCTTGTATTGAAATAGGAGGTGGAACACTGCTAAAGCCTGGGGGCCCTCTTACCATACTTGAAGGCAAGTAGCTATTCTTATCTTCAGCTCTAGTGTTTCAAGATGGCTGCTCCTTCACCACACAATTGGGACATCACCCCCAGCCCCTTTTAGAAAAAGGCTGCCCTCCTTCAGGTGGTTAAATCACACCACAACAAGGATAGCGGATTGTTGGGGTGGATAGTTGTGGTTCCCCGCAGCTCCAGTGTTCCAGGCAGAAGAGGCCACTCTGGGAGGAAAAGGTCAGGAACAGCGGATGTGGCCTCTTCCAGCTGGTGCTTGGTGTGGTGAAGATGCATTCTGATCACCCACTTGCTGCACCTGCATGCTCTGGCCACCCACTCTCTCACTACATCCCATATGTTCTGCCTCCCCATTCGCTTGGCTCTCCCTTCAGCCGCCCTGTGGTCCATCCTCTCACAAAAACCTCTGTATGCTCTGCCCACCAGGATGCTTGGCTCTGCATCCAGTCATCTACGCAGTCCATCTCCTCACCGCACCCCCTTACGCTTTGCCCACCTGCTCGCTTGCTGCATACTGCACACTTTGTCACCAGCTTGCTCTCCCAGCTGTCCCTCTGGCCACCTGCTACAAGTTGTCCCTGAGGCCAATTGGTATGTCAAGTTGCCCTGCAGCAATTCTTTGGCAAGTTGGGGAAAGGAAGCTGGCAGCAGCAAGTTGGCCATGGCAAGTTTTCCCATTCTGGGGTGGCATATATGTTTAGCCTAAACTCCATTGCACCATCTTGGCTGCATATTTTGACACTGTTGAAAAGTGATTCCATTTCAAATGGTGCTTTTTCCATTCAGTTTCAAATTTGTTCATGTAAAGGTCATGGGATAGTCTGGAAGGCTTTTTTGATATTTGATAGCCATGACCTCACTTATTCAGTATTCTTGAGCAGGAATATAACAAATGAATCAATGCAATGATAAATACTGTAGTAGTGGTGATAGTCAATCTACTTGAAAAATTCCTCCTTTAATATTAATCTTCTGTTATCACCATTGACCAGTAAATGTGTCTTCCGCTATGTTCTAGGTCAGAGGATAAGATATAGTCTTTGCTTTATTTTTAACCTCAGAAAAAAATGAAGAAAACTAATTGGTTTTCTTCAGTATGGCACATGATGTGTAATAGAGCTAAATGCAGATGTGTTGCTGTGGTAGTTTAAAGGGAGCTAAGGAGAAAAGTAGATCCCCTCCCCACAATAAGCATGGCTGTATCTGAACAGATGGTTCCTCATGTCCTCATTCCCCAATCCATCTTAACGTCAGGATTAGAAATTGGAAATCAGGGTTAGGTCCAAAATAAATACAAGTTTATTTCATGCTACCTCTAAACAATAATCTGAACTACTATTTGGCAGTATTGGCAGTCCATAAGAGTCAACTGGCAGTCTATAAGAGTCAATTGAATTCAAGGAGGACTGGAATCACAGAATATAGAATAGGGAAAGTGTCATATATATCAATGTGTAAATAAAGCAATGAACCCTCTTTGGTCACATGGTGGAGAATGTACTGTTAGCATAAAATATTGCTGCTGAATGGAAATTCTACTCCCTTAAAACATACTTACTGAAGTATAAGTGTGACTAATCGAATGGCTTCTACAGCAACATCATATTCTTTATCAAGTGTCATTGATACAATGCGATCCTGCAATGATAGAATGTAACATGTTTCCAGAAGAAACCGGAATCATAAAACTCACATTTAATAAGCAACCCATGTATTTATTGCATATAATGTTAGTTCCTCCAAAACAATGCATGAAATATTCCTATATAATGTATTACATGAAATGATGCTTTATATACAGCAGGTAAAAATAGAGGAACATCATAAGTGATGTCCACATAACCAAAGGTGTATGTTACTCAGTATTCAGTATGAGATTATTTAAAAAGTGCAATATATCCTATAAACTTCCTGTGTAGTTTTTACATAATGATCTTAACAAATAGTGAAGAACCCTTTGTCTAATAATCCCATGGAATATATTTTCTCTACAAATATGTTTCACAAATAACCAGATCCCTGTTTTTAAGTTTTTTAACTTTAATAATCATATTTATATAGATTTGCTTTAGTTACATTATATTACATTAGATTTTAATTTGCAATGTATTATGCTTTAGTTCCAAGCCTGAAAGAATGCTTAGGGGCTATTGCATGTATATACCTGGCTGACTTGTGAGCATCTCCCTATATAAACTTGTTTTTGGTTTTACATAATTGCCACTCAATTCCAGGAAAATAAATATACAATGTGGTTCCATCAATGCACCAATGTATGCTACAAAACACCCTTATTGCATGATGTCAATGTCTACTTAATTAAAAAATGTATTTTTCTAGATTTCAGATCCCTATACTTTTTATTATGTTCCTTTTAAATTAATTCTTATATGTACTGCTATTGTCACGACACTGAGTGTCCCTCTCAGCTGGGGATTTAAGATACAAATGGTAGTACTAATATTATAATTTTATATCCCTTTTAAAAAACAATGTTTTAAAAGATAACATATACATTATAAATTTAACATTACAATTTTTTCTAATACAAATAAAGTGAGCAGGTAAGATCGCTCTAGTTAATTTAGAATATAATTCCACATTAATCAAAAGTTAATTAGAATTTCTGTCTTTTAACTCAATTTAAAAACAAATAACAAGGGTTTTGTAGCTATTGCTCTCCCCTTTAAAATTGGACATTTCACAGATTTCCTTGAGAAAAATATGAAGATCTCTGAGTTTTAGTTATAGTGAAACAGAAATTTAAACTAACATAGCCCTTTAACAGTAATGAGCTGTGCTTTTGAACAAGGTAGCCAATTTGCTTTATGCCATAGTACTATAGATACAAATAGATATAAAAAGATTAGAATAGAAGAAATGCAAGCTAACATGGAACATAACTAATGAACCAACCAAGCACTTTTAGGAAGCAAGAAAAATGTTTGTTTCTGTAATTCTGGGTAAAATGAATTAAACTCTACCCAAATGTTTCTTTTATAGAATTGCAGGTTGTGCCACATGAAGTATATTCATCTTAGCTGAATCAATACTAAACTGTTTTTATTTCAAATGAAATTACAAAAACTACATTAAAGAACTGGTAATCTAAACTATTCATAGTTAAAAGACATATTATAATTAATATTTCATCTGCAGAATTAATACAGAAAAGCAATATTAAGGGAACATAAATTAGATGTATTCTGTATGTATAAATGTATATTCGCATGTGTATGTGGCATATTAGTTTAAAAAAAAGATTATACTTTTATGAGGGTACCATACATTTACAAAAATTTTTACAAGCTTTCAAGTTGCCACGATATTTTACAATAAAGCAATGTAGTTTCTTTTTTTAAAAAGTCAGAAAAATATAAGTAGTGTTTAAGCCACATTTGAAACAAACTATAGTGTGGAATATCTTTATAGTAATGCTACTTTTAGACCTACTATGGAAATGTTAAGTTGTACTAGGACTCTGCCAAAACTTACTAAAATGAACCTCTTCTCTATGGAATAATGATTTTCACATACTCAATGCAAGTTTAAGTTTATAAATCATGAATTTATACATTTTATACATTTTCATGGTCCTCAATCATTAGAGAGCCCAGAAATACATAAATATATTTGTGGAAAACAAATACAAATGCTTACATAGGATCCATAAAATTACTTATGAAGAGGTTCCTGTCTCCACAAATTCAAATAAAAGAATCTGCACAACTTCAGGTAAGGGGTTGATTTAGTAGCTCAATGCAAATGAACCTTTTTGCAGATGGTTGACTCATTTAAATGTTGTTACACCCAGTTGTGTGGCAACTACTCATAGAAAAGGTTTATTTGTTGTAGGTAATGTTTACATTTAAAACTATGATCTAATATGTAAAATGAAGAATATCTAGAAATCCCCAACTCTATACTAAAGGAATAGGAGAAATATTGGCATGGCAGAAGCTGGAGATTTCTCCCAGTCCAGTACCACTGTCTAAGCCGTCTGCAACCTTAAGCACTCAAACAACCATTTGGACCCATTTCCCACAGAAAAGAAAACCTGGGTGAGCGCGGCCAACTTGATGTCACTCATTCCCACTCAGTCACATGAACCCTCCCAGCCACGCCTACCCAGGCTTTGTGGTTCCCAGTATTTTCTTTTCTCTATGAAACTTCTCTCTCTCCCTCTCCTGCCCCCTCCCTCTGTTTCTCTCTCTCTTCCCTCTCCCTCTCATCTCTCTTTTCCATCTCTTTCTCTCTCTCAATTCTCTTTCTTTCCCTTTCTCCCTCTCAAAAAAAAATTAAAGAGTGCCGAGAGGATCCTGCTGTTAACAACTCATTGGGTGACAGAAGGTGGGCACGCATGCAGCACTGAGCAAAATGATAGCACATCTCCATCACGGAGTGAGACTCCAAATGTCACGTGCAAAGTGAGTGGGGATTGGGAAGAAAGTTTGGGAGGATTGTTCAGACTTTTCATTCCCAAAGAAAAATATAGGAAGTAAAGCTTCAAGAAGGTAACTGATCACTTTTCAGCTGACGCTTTGGTTTATAATCCTTCCACCCAATATGCTGTTATGTTTGAAGGCAGGGGAGAGGGAGAGTGAAAGAGAGAATGTTACAATCGTGCTGAGGTTCAACCTGTGAGATTGAGCCTGCCTGCCTGCCTGCTTTCTCCACCCAGTGGGGCGATTCTCCCCTTCAGTCCATGTTGGAGTTTGCCGGCAGCAGGTGTGGACGGCTGAGGTCTCTCAGAGCGAGGACTCGGATGAGGGGCCTGCGTGTGATGCTGGGATAAGGTCATGACTATTGGAGAGTGAGGTGCTACCTTCGGAGCTTGTGGAGTCTGGCAGCAGTGATGCAGAGAACCCTGAGGAGCCTGTGACCAGTGCACATGCGTGCAGGGCTGCTCGAAGGAAAGAGCAGCTGAAGCAGCATGGGCAACTCAGGAGTAAGGCAGCAAGGTGATGGCCTCTCCCATAAGGGATAAAAGCCAGCCCTCAGGGATGGGGTTCTTTTGTAGGAAGCAAAGAAGTTCTTTCAACTCCAAGTCC
Source organism: Laticauda colubrina (assembly GCA_015471245.1). Classification (NCBI taxonomy): domain Eukaryota; kingdom Metazoa; phylum Chordata; class Lepidosauria; order Squamata; family Elapidae; genus Laticauda; species Laticauda colubrina. Next base: position 8,280,569 of record BLBF01000053.1, read on the forward strand.
TGTCTATTCTGGTTTCTGAAAATCCTGTCTATTCTGGTTTCTTTTTGGAGACTTTTGGTTTGGATATTTCCCTGTAATTAATTTTGTGTTCTTAGCAGTCTTTCACAACTTTGAAAGGGCTTGCTCTTATCTGGGACAATTAATTTTAATGACTCCTTGCTGTAAATGAACAGAATTCACAGAGATAGAAAAAAGGTTTGCTTCTATATATACTTTGTTTGATTTGAACGAGGCTTGAGTCAGAATAGCCTGGATGGGATTTTTATCACCAATTCTCCCATGTTGCGTTTAAGTGCATAGATGGGCAAGGAGTGCGCTCAGCCGGAGGATCCTGCTAGCCCCTTCCCCCCTCAGAGAAAGAAACAGGATGGCACTTCTCTCTCTCTCTTTACCCGACTGAAACAGGAGTCAGCGGGGGGGGGGTGTCATCTGACTTCCTGCAACTTGCCTGGCAAGACAGGTACCGCTCTTCTTCCTCTTCCCCCTTGCCGTCAAGGCACACAGGAGTCATTGAAGACTCTTTACCCCTGCTGCCCCTCTCACCTCTCCACGGTCACCCATTGTCTCTCTCTCAGTCTCCCCCCCCTCTCTCGTGTGTGTGTGTGTGTCCGAGTGTGTGTTCCCTCTTGAACCATTTCCAAAAAAAGGCAAGGGTTGGATTTTTTTTGGGGGGGGGGGGGGCTGATGTTGTTCCTTCTTCTTTGGGTACTTTTTACCATATGATTTAAATCCAGAGTCATTTCAGGTTCCCAGATAAATGAAACTTTTTCATTCCCATTCTCTGTCGGATGATCTCACCATTGGCTGGCCCCGCCTCTCACCTATGCCTCCCACTCACTCTTCAGCTGTCCTGAGAAGAGAAGGGCAACGGCAGTGGATGGGGGCTTGCTCCATATTCCAGAGCAAGAACAAACACTGCACTTATTGCCTCTTCTTCTGGCCAGCCGGTGGTGGGATCATGCAATAGGGAACTGCAGGAGAGGGCCCAAAGAGCCACATGCAGCTCTGGAGCTGCACGTTGCTGACCCCCGGTCTAAACTAACTTATTCTCCCAATAAAGAAACTTGTTCCTATTGGATGAAATGAAAAGCACCTGGATATTCTGGGTCCTTACACAGAACACACACAAATGCTATATAGATTAAACATAGATAGGATTACTTAGCAAATGATACTCTAAATAGGTGAGTTCAGTTTGTACAACAGCTAATGATTAAGGATTGATTCCATGAAGGATGCATATTCAGTGTCCAATCTCTACCCACCTGGTTGGATCATTTCAATTATATGCCTAGTGGCCCTTCAGCCATTCAAAGAAAAGAAGTCGTCATGCAGCTAGGAATGTTCCAGTTCCATTTTGAGAATGTGGTAATGAAAAGTGTTGTGCTAAGATTATAGGTGAAAAGGTGAAGTGTTCTGAAGGTAATTTCACATGCTGTAAATCAGAGCTCCCCACCCTCTTCTGGGTAGGCGGCCGAGGGGGCTGAAGGAGGAAAGAGGGGATGGATTTGTGGGAGCAGCAGTTGCATGCATGTGTGTGAGCCACTTTTGCAAGCGCCCACAGTGCTTTTGTCAGTGGGGCTGTGTGGAGGTAATTCCCCGTTAGGAGAATTACACAGGGAGACATACACAGGGAGACGTAATGAAGTGATATTGAATAACACACGACCAGCACACAGATACACTGAATAGTAAAATGTAGGTTTTACTTCCAGTAAACAGTTAAGCAAAGTCCAACAAGCAGTCCAAGTCATACACGGTTAAAGCAGTCAGTATTCAGTCCAGGGATAATCCAAATAACAAAGTCCAGCATCATAAACAGTTCAGTAAACAGACTCCCAGCAAGCCAAGAAGAACGACGATCAGCAACAGTCAATAGGGAAAATGCAGGAACCAAAAACATCAACCATCAGAACATCTAGCAACTAGCCACTAACAACAGAACAAAACTAACAACCCAGGTTTCTGGCTCCATCTTATGGCTGTTTGAGGAACCACACCCAATTACAATTTTAGCATTCCCTTAAAGAGACAGTATTAATGTCTATCCTGGTGTATATATTTCCAACCCAACTGTTAGGTGACTATCAATTCCTAACAGGCTCCAAACCCCCACGGTGCTCACACGAATACGTCCCCAAGCCCATGTGATGCTTGCGCAAGTGGGGCTGTGAGCCCCCACAATGCTCGTGCAGGTGGGACCATGAATGCTCATGCAAGAGGTGCTGCGAGTGTCCACAGTGCTCGTGCAAGTGGGACTGCAAGCCCCCACATGCATGTGCACCAGCTAGCCACTCATCCTGCCCAGTTGTGAATAGACTATGGCTGGTAGTGGGCCATGGCCCACTGGTTGGGGACCCTTGCTGTAGATGGTTTCTTGTTAGAATTAATCGCACAAACAAACAAAGGAAAGGGTAGGAAATGTCAGGCCAAAAAACCAAAAGGCCAAAAACATTTAAAGAAAGCACAATCTTAACTGATCACATGTTCTATACAACTACTGATTTATTTTTCAGACTTGTACCTGCTTACTCCCAGCAAAGGCAGACAGAGTTTAATATACATCATTACAGCAATTCACATCTGTATGTTTGATTACTGATAATTATTACCTATATGGTTCATAAGCTTTAGAAATGTATCAATATATCTAAGAAATTTTCTCAAAGAAAACAAATTCCACATTTGCAGCATAGCACAATATGCTATGTATTTGTCACAAAACATTACTTAAATTTTAAAAGAGTAACTGCCATAAAATGTTCTTTTCAGTAACCAGAATTATCACTTATATTTAAGTTAATTTCTTAGCATTTTATAATTCTTACCCTTACCTTAAATCTATTTGTAAATAGCTCCAATTTGGGGAACAATTCTCTGTTGGTATACAAACTCTGCAAAGCTTTCAGACATTTCAACCTCACTTCACCTTGCTAAATTAAAAAAAAAATAGAATTTAGTTTGTATAATAAAATAAAGAAAAGCATATACCATCATTTTATTAAATTATTTTCAGTAATATTTTCTAATACAAAATTACATTTTATATTTATTAGTTGTATTTTAATTAAATATTTGGAATGATTTGCAACAGTACAATACGACAAGCCTTTACAGTGACAATATGTGTCTGAAAATAACATCACCAATAATAATTTTGGCTTGGATTCAGAAAAGGTTTTGTTCCCATTACACTGCCTTTCAAATTTTCATATTTTATTATAAACAACTGAATCTTTGAAAAAAAAATTTCTTGTATACCTCTGTCAGTTGATAACTGCTAAAGTCATAATTTTAAAATGACAAGGATAGGTAATAAGGATAAAAAAGTAGCAACCAAGTTATTTCATGGAGTGGAGACAATAACTTAGTCCTCAACACCAGTAAGACCAAGGAGCTTATAGTGGACTATAGAAGGAACAGATCAGATATCCAGCCCTTGCTTATCAATGGAGATAGAGTGGAGCAAGTGACCAGTTTTAAGTTTCTGGGTGTTACCATAAAAGAGGACCTGTGTTCACATTGCAGCACTGGTCAAAAGGGCGCAGCAGAGATTATACTACCTAAGACTTCTCAGAAAACAATAACTGAATGAAAAACTGCTGGTGACCTTCTATCGCTGCACCATAGAGAGTATCTTAACTTACTGCATCTATGTATGATTTGCCAATTGCACAGTGGCAGATAGGACAGCACTCCAGATAGTTAACATCATTGACCAGAAGATAATTGGTTGCCCCCTCCCTTTCATAGCTCCTGCTGCCTTAAGAAAGTTTAAAACATTCTCAAAGATCCATCTCATCCTGGGCACCCTTTTTTTGAACTATTGCCATCTGGCAGACGGTACAGAATAATAAAAACAAGGACAAATAGGCTGACAAACAGCTTCTATCCCAGGGCAGTAGCTCTGTTCAATTCTACTGTATAGTGCAGTGTTGGTGCAGTATCGAGCAGTTTTAATTCAATGTGTGGAGTGTAAAGGATGTGTGCTTGTGTTTATTTTCATGGTCATGATGTGCACTGAAGATGGTGTTTGATTTCATTGTACGATGTGCAATGATAATAAAATAAAGTAAAGTAAAAGTAAAGATTACTTTCCAAATAACTGATAAATTATTTATTTTGGATGAATAGAAATAAAAGTCTCCTTTCTGATTTTGGATTTAAAAAGGAGACAAAATCTTGAATAAGACTGCCCCCCCCCCCCAAAAAAAAAAAAAAAAAAAAAAAGGAAAAGTGATTTGACACACAGAGGTAGAACTGTCCAAATTGTCTGCTGATCAAGATTTTGGACTTTAACTGGAATATAAATAACCTCTGCAGGAAGCGACACCATTAGGTTTTCAGATCAATACTATAATCTTAATGTTATTCAAGTTATTTCAAAAAGTGTTACACCTTTTATAAAGAAAAAATTATAAACAACTACAAATTTTAATTGTACTAGCAATTAAATATTTTTTCCTTTCTGTTTATCAAGCACACTGCTAACTACAGACAGGAATATTCTAGTTCCTTTTAATGTAGTAACATTGATATTTTGTTTAATAGGATGAATAGATATACATAAAATGTATTATTTCAGATCAGGGGTGGAATTCAACCAGTGTTACTAACAGTTCAATGACTATGTTTTGCACTGCACATGTGTTTAAAAAAAGCTTTAAGCTGTGCTGCACGGACAGCTGAAAAGTGCTGCACGCAGGTGTGCAGCGTTTGAAAAGCCACTGTTTTTTCAACTTCAGCTGTGCCACGCAAAGCAGCTGAGGTTGAAAAAGCAGGAAATAAAGGACAGGTAGGAGCCCAGGAGGATGGGTAGGCCAAACAGCAGCAGACACAGAACCAGTTCGGTGTCCACTGCTCTTCAGAGTTACCGATTCTATAGAGCCGGGCAGAACCGATAGCATCCCACCCCTGCTTCAGATGTATAAAGATATATTTCCATATATTGAATAAGGAAAAAGAACAACAATGGAAGAATTAGCAACAGACATAACCTTATCAATTATGGTTCTATATAAATTAACCAAAATGGATTTGATAGACTATATCTTGTTGAAAAAGTATGAGAAAGCAATATTCTCTTTCAAATCAAAAATGAAAATAGCATATTTACAGCAATGCAGCACTTACTCTATCATGAAGTGTCCAACCAACATATTTTAAATAACTATCATTCAGGAAGGCATCACTGTACATTTTCATCCACACTCCAATTTCTTCAATACAAACAGCTCTAATCTCAGCAATAGCATCACTATAAAAAAAATGGTGAAAATGTATTGCTTAATTTTATGCATAGAATTACAGCAATGTGCTTATTTTTTTCTGAGCATTTTTCTCATTTAAATGATACTGGTATTTGTCCTTTATTGTCTCTCATGCTAATCAGCAAGGATGGTTTGAAATTAGAATTATTTCATGATTTAAAGCATACAATGAAGAATTTACAGTTCTATAAAGAACCCGCACTTTTTTCTCAAATGCATAGCAGACAACCCATAAGTCCCATGTCAGGCTCAATTTTATTTTATTTTTTCAAAATCCATCTTTTCCATTAAGTTTTAAGCATATTCCTTAGTCTCCATATCCTGCTGTTGCAGGAGCTGTATATATAATATTCTCTGCTCAAACTTTCTCCACAATAGCAACTTGGTGGCGTGTGTGCACGCGCTGGGTTAAAAGGAAATGATTGGCACAAAGCCATCATGTTTCCATGAGAATGTGAGGATTTGAACCTTGGCCTCCCTGATTGTAATCCAACAATTTAAAATGCATAGTTTAAACAATTTTACTACACAGAGTCTTATAAAATGTCAATTCCTGGAGATTTTATTCCATCTATTTGATAACTTTTAAGCAGGACAGAGTAAAATGTTATTTTTGGCTGCTAATTAGGATTCACAATGTCTTTTTACAAACTTACCGATATCTATGGACAAATATTCCCTTGAAAATGGAATTCATCATATTTTCAATTTCATCCTGATTTTCTTGCAACTGAAATACAATTAAATATGCTTACTCTAATTCTATTTTTAAAAACATATAAACAAATTACTGCTCTGGGGCATATCAACACAGTTAATAACATTTTTCATAATCAAGACTGACTGAAATACGTATTATTCATAACTTAAATATCACAGCTATAGTAGATTAAATTCATTTTTAAAAATATTTCATTGAAAATATTATAATTGTAAAAGAAAATATGAGCTAACCTCAAAAGGAAAAGAGAGTAAAGGAAAAAAAGAAGTTATGTAGAAAGAAAAAGAAAATAAAACAAAAAAGAAATATTTTAAAAATTATTTTCAATTATCGAAAGTACAAATTTGATACTTCACCACTCCCCTATAAAGTATTTATTTTTCCTATGACTCATGTTTGATCCAAATGCAAATCTATATATCACCAATATCACAGGCTTGCTGTAAGAAAGAAGTCCATAAAGAGATCCCAGAGTTATAAATAGATTTTATTTTAACCTTGATCAAACAAATCAATTGTAAATATATATATGTGTGTGTGTGTGTGTGTGTGCTGTTCAGCTTCCTTTGGGTAGTATCCCACGTCATTGTAGTGCTTTTAAAGTTGTAGCAACGATTCAGCAGAATCTCATCTGCCATCATCAGGCTTCTGTATTGAGTTTGTATGTGGGTCAGGCTCTCACAGCCGTTGGTTTTAAATTTGAGGCTACCCTATTATTGTGGCAGGATGTTTTTTTCTACATCCTGATTGGTTGGGAGTCTTGGTCTGTGTTTATTGGACTTGGAGTTTGTTTGGTGTTTCTGGTTTCTTCTGTCTGTTTTGTGGCTTTGATTGGCTGGCAACACTCTGCTCCTGCACTGGAGGCTTTCAGTGCAGCTTGGCTTCGTGTGAAAGGACGGCTATTATCTATTAGGAAGCCAGGTTTCATCTGGGTGCCTGGTGGGGATGTGTTTGAGCTGGAGGTATCAGAGGGAGTCTGTTTGTGCCCAGGTGTTTGCCTGGCTTGTGGTGTGGAGATTTTTCTATTTCAGAGTGCAGGCTTCCAAATGATTGACAGTCTGGTGGAATCATCTCTTCTATTCATGCTTTCAGGACTTTTTTCAATCTCTATGGCTTCTCTGATGATTCTGTGGCTGGGGTTTTCTATAGTGGCTAGGGTTTTGATGCCATTGAAGTTGATGTTGTGACCTGTGGTTTTCATGTGTTGGACTAGTGAGGAGGTGTGTTCCAGCTTTTTTACTGCATTTTTGTGTTCATCTAGGCAGATACTTATTCTTCTATTGGTCTGTCCAATGTATGTGGCCGGGCATGATGTACAGGGAACTTCGTATATGCCTTGGTTTTCCAGGTCAATTTTGTCTTTGGGGTTTTTGAGGATGGCGGCTATTTTTTTGTCTGTTTTGAAGGCAGTCTTGATGTGATGCCTGTGTAGTATCTTACTGATTTTATCTGTAGTACCTCTTATGTAGGGCAAGACAGCTGTTCCATAGGTCTGTTGGTCTTCTAGGTCTCTGTTATGTCTTGGTGTGTTTTTGTGGATCAGGTTGGTGATTTTGTTTTTTTGGAAGCCATTGGCTGTCAATACTTTAGTCAGGGTGCATAGTTCAGTCTTTATATGTGTCTTATCTGCCAGGTGTTTGGTTCTGGTAATTAGTGTTTTCGCCACGAAATTTATCTGTGCTGGGTGGTGGTGGGATTGGGCATTGAGGTCGCGGTTGGTGTGTGTTTTCTTCTGGTATATGGTGTGTATTTGGCCCCATGTGTGTATGGTGTGTATTTGGCCCCATGGAAAAGAAAACCTAAACAATTTCCTAACACACCTAAACAGCACACACCCCAAAATCAAGTTCACCATGGAAACGGAAATAAACAAACAACTACCATTCCTAGATGTACTAATCTACAAAAGAACAGATGGCACACTGGGACACACCAACTATGCACCCTGAGTAAAGTATTGACAGCCAATGGCTTCCAAAAAAACAAAATCACCAACTTGATCCACAAAAACGTACATCACATACATTAGACAGACCAATAGAAGAATAAGTACTAGCCTAGATGAACACAAAAATGCAGTAAAAAAGCTGGAACACACCTCCTCACTAGTCCAACACATGAAACCACAGGTCACCACATCAACTTCAATGGCACTAAAACCCTAGCCACTATAGAAAACCCCAACCACAGAATCATCAGAGAAGCCATAGAGATTGAAAAAAGACCTGAAAGCATGAATAGAAGAGATGATTTCAGCAGACTGTCAATCATTTGGAAGCCTGCACTCTCAAAGAGAAAGATCTCCACACCACAAAACAGACAAACACCTGAGCACAAACAGACTCCCTCTGATGCCTCCAACTCAAACACCCCCCCACCAAGCACCCAGGTGAAACCTAGCTTCCTAATGGATAGCAGCCGTCCTTTCACATGAAGCCAAGCTGCACTGAAAGCCTCCAACACAGGAACAGAATGTTGCCAGCCAATCAAAGCCACAAAACAGACAGAAGAAACCAGAAACACCAATCAATCAAACTCCAAGTCCAGTGAACACAGACCCAGACTCTTAGCCAATCAGAATAGACCAGCCTCGAATTTGAAACCAGAAGCTGTGAGACACACATCCATACAGAAGCCTGATGATGGCAGATGAGATTCTGCTGAAACGTTGCTACAACTTTAACAGCACTACAATGACGTGCGATAATACCCAAAGGAAGCTGAACAGCACACATATGGCACATGAGATTCTGCTGAAACATTGCTACAACTTTAACAGCACTATAATGACGTGGGATAATACCCGAGGGAAGCTGAACAGCACACATGTAAGTACCCACGAAAGCTTAAACACACACACACACACACACACACATATATATATTATTTTGCTTCCAACAGTCTTCATCTTTACTTCATTCAGATGCTATTGTAGGATTTGATCTCTCAATTTTTCTTTTTCCTATCTAGAATGTTTGTCAGATGCAGAAGATCAGGACCACATGTGAAGTTCTCATTAAACTGATTTATTACTGGAGGGTCCAATCTGGGTCAGTCACCGGGACTATAGGTTTAGTCTTCCGAGCTTTGAGGCTCGTGCTGGAGCCCATCTTCAAAGAACTTCTCTGTAGCAAAGTGTGTGATTTGGGCTATTCTTTATGTAGTATTTATGTGGTGCCTATGGCTTTTTAATTTTGTTTGAGGTGTTGATGCCTGGCTATTAATCCTTTGACTGTTGTTTGCTTATGCTGCTCAACTCTTGCCTCCTAAATACTTTATAAGCTGGAGATAAATCAGCATTCCTGTTTACTGGTGAGGGGCACATTTCCCAGGCTTGAATCACTTTCCTGGCTGTATTTGTGCCTGCTCATCCAGATCACTGATCTCATGTAGGTGCCATTAAGGACTACTCATTGAGTACTGTTAGTCATCCAGTGACAAATCCATCTGGTGTGGTGCTGTCACCATTCTGCTGTTCAGAAAGAGGCTTTAAATTTGGGTCATCTTAAAAGAAATCTCCCTGTTCCAAAATGGGAGATTTTGCTGTGTGGTCACCTCATACACAAGTACAGTAGATTGCCAGGGACTCTCATGAAGCTACATAAGCATATCTGCTTTAAGACCTCAGATCATCCTCTTGCCGGGGGTGGTGGTGTAACACTCTATTCAAGGTATGAATCCTTGCTTATCAGGAGTCCTAATTTTATACATAGAAAGTGCTTTTCCTCTCTATGCCCAGCTCTGAATTATATATGGTATTCTGTCTACTTATATCTTTTTCTCTGTCAGCATCCATCACTTCCCTCCCATCTCAGTAAAAAAAAATCAGACATTGAACCAAATAAATAATTTTGAAAAAATGGCCTCTCATAGCTTATTTATAAAACAATTTTAAATATTCAAATAAATTTTAAGATTCAAAAAAGTATAAAACTTCAAACTAAAAAATTAAACATTTTTTTAATGTAAGTATATTTCATTACAGAAAGATAAACAGCTTTGGTTTAATCTGTCAAAATTGGAAAAAGTTAATATGCATTATTTTATATATGGCATTTTATGATATTGCCACACTAAGTCAAGTGCTGTGGAACCTGCCTTCTATTGAATTTGTGAAATGGAATTTTCTAGATGATAGATATAATGCTTTTTCTGTTAAATTTGCAGATTAAAAATTATATCTTCAGTTTCATAATATTTTCTATTCCAGATTACCAAAAAACCTTTTTTCCATATATTACACAATAGAATTCACTCTATTTTCATGGAGACCAAACTTCTTTTTTTGTGGCTCCTTTTCATTGGAACTCCCAGCAAAGACAGTGAAATTCAACAGAAAGTCACCAATGTCAACTTGCTTGTTTCAATTTTTGGCTAGAAACTAAAGATAATATTGATACCTGATTAATAATTGGGACAGTATCTCAAAATGGAAAGAGAGCTACATAGATCCTACCCAATTATATCATAATACTATTTGTCACTTGATTGATAAATAGTTACCTATATTCTAGATAACTTGATAGAATATTTAATTTAATTTGAGAAATGCATTAAGGACCATTTCCACTACATCTTGCATTCTACATCTTGCACTCACTCAAATGAATCTATTTGATGTAATCTTGCATTCCATCAATATCATACTGTGCAGTATTTGAAAGATCAGTTCATGTTATTTATTTTTTCCTTCAGTTCAATAGCCTGCTTCTTGGAGACTGCCAGGACAAGTTCCTGCAGTTGAACCTTATGGATTTATTAAATCCATAAATGATTTGTTGTTTCCTCCTTCCTAGGACTCAGAGAAATTTTTTGCCTGACTGGCTTTGTGCTAAAGGCGGAACTATAACTCATAGTCCCTAAGTTTCTAGCCTGATTCCTTAAATACTACATATCATGCAGCTTTATACCATCTAATTGCAAGGAATGTTCCCTAAGTTTCTAGCCTGATTCCTTAAATACTACAGAATCCTGACTGACATCATGTCGATAGAAATCTGGCAATGGATGTGATAAGTATTTGGGATGAAATGATTTCTTAACAATTTCACTGTGCCTGTCTGTCCCACCAAATCAGCCCAAAGCTTTGGGATATCAATATCTGTGGGACTATTCCAATGCTAAAGTCTAGCATACTTATGTGAATTCTATCCACAAGGAATTAGCCAGAAATGACTTGAATAAAGCTAATCAATAACATTCTCCAATATACCTTTTCCTCCTCCTCTCTTGTCTGATCTACGCACACATATTTGTGTGCTGCATGTAAAATATTTAACAAAAATGTGGATGGGTGAAGGATAATATTTTGCTAACCCAGACAGACTGTGATTAATTACTATCTTATTCTTAAAGACCTGGCTGTTCTCTTAGACCTTGACATAGAGTGGATGGAACCCTTTATTAAATGTATTTGTCATATGCTGCAAATGTTTTGATATTAGTTCTCTGGATTTACTATTTGTTTATTTTCTCCTTGGTGTCCTTTTCATTTATCTTACTGTATGCACGTTTTCATATTGCACACTGTGTAAGGATGGTTTGGGCAGTGCCCAACTCCAATTAAATAAATAAATAAATTTCTCCCTCAACTAGCCAAAATGAAAGAAAAAATACAAAGCAATGTTCATTGTAATTATGCTGAGTAAATAAACAAAATGTTATTTTAAAATGAACTGAATTGTATTAATGAGTGTTTTCCTATCCAAAGTGTTATGTCAATATGTAAAATCTTGAAAATTTAAATTATTAATATATTATAACTTAAAAAACTACATATCATGCAGCTTTATACCATCTAATTACAAAGAATGTTTTAATTATTATTCACTATAAAAAGGCTGCAGGATTTCTGTTGAATATTAACCAATACAGAATGACACAAAGAATCATTTGTTTTAATGATGCTTGAAAACCGATCGAATTTCATTTATATTAAAGGCACAGCTTATATGTAAAAATCAATTGCAGTTTCATAGTTTTGGGCCTGCTGGTCTGAACTATAACGCTACTGTTAATTTGTATCTTTTCTAAATTGCTTTTTAAAGGTGAAAAACTATGACAATCATTCTAAATAGCCATTTACCTCTTTCCGTTTTTGAAGAAGCAGCTCCAGTCTTTCATTAGCTCTTTTACCAATCATTTTGTTTCTTTCAGCTTCATACTGTCTTTGTGTATTATCCTGATGAATACTCAGGTTTAAGGCAACATTCACAAGAGCAGTCATAAGCTTCATAGCTAGGAAAATTACAAACGAAAATCAGTTCTTCGTTTCCATGCACAAATGCAAATTTTTGAAACAATTATCTGCTTAATACTAACTAGGAGCCAAAGATCTATTTGAGTTGAGGTAAAATATGGATGTTACTAACAATCAGCCAGAATCTGTAATTGTGCCTTACTCATAATAGTATATCAATGAACTTAAAATAAAGCTCTTGGCAAATCCTATGTATAATATTGCATTGCAATTTTCCACAAATCCATTATGGAAATCAGATGGCTTATTATTGTTTGCAAAGTAGTTCAGTATGTAATCCTGAAGCTTACATCCAATAGTTCTGATGGCAAAAAAAAAAACAACCCCCACAGAATTTTCTGATATGGATCCCATTAAAAATGTAGTCATTAATAATAACAAATAATAAAACTTGCTTTAGTTTATGCAAGTCCTAATTGCATCAAAAGAATCTGCACTTCTGCTTTATCCTAGGTTTTGAAAGAGCTTTTCTCAAGTTCAAGGAAATATGAGTACTGTATAACATTCTAAAGCCTCTGATTGCCCATGCATGGATGATACAACTTTCTTCTCTATTCTCTCTGCCTAAATATGACTATTGTTATTTTACATTCTGATCATCAGCAATTCTTTTCCAGAATAAATCTAACCATTAATTTCAATGGATATCACTAAGATTAGGAAAATTTATTCCTTGCAGAGCAATTATTTCATTTCTGAAAAAAAGTGAGGTCAGGAAAGAAATATACTTCTTTGAATGAAACGGTATAAATTTTCATTTGGACTTCCTCGCAAAATAGAGGACGTGTTGACTTCATTCAAACTATTTTAATTTAAAATTGAATTATATTTGTATTACATTAATTTCATGAGATCCAATCCAATTTACCTTATTTGCAGTGTTGTCATTTGCAGTAATTTATGTAATTTGCATTACACAAAAATATATATATTTATATTCAATAGACATTAAGAAATTATAGACAAGCCATCCCCACAAGTGGTATACCAGTAACAGACTAATTAAAACATATGTCTATATATTAAAAAGTTTCTTTCTAAGTTTATTTGTACAATTTCATATAAAAAATGTAATTACAGGACATGTTTATAAAAACAGACATTATGTTTTATGGCTTTTGTAATTCTTTTGTAGGAAAATACATTAAAAATAAAGTATACAGAATTTTTTTTTTTACAACACCTTGTTTTCCTCAGAACTAGTTGATCCAAGCATTTGTGCAAGTGTACTGTTTCAAACCAGAACAATTATACATTCTTTTCGAATTCTCACACATACACACTCCTCTGAATAAATTGTTCCAAAGATAATAAAATACCAAAAACAACACACAGATTTATCATAATGTAATGATTATTTTGTATGCTTTGTCTTTAAAATATACCTACCAGCAAGTGTACTGGTATGTCTGAAAGCTCGAACCTGCGAATCTGACAAACCAGTCAGCAATGAGATCACTGTGTCCATCATATATTCATCATAGATGATGCTATATTGACATTGTCGTATTAGTACTCCTATGAATTCACAAAAATTTGATCGGAATTTTTTCCACTGTGGCCCAGGCATTGTAAGTGGATAATCACCGCTGTCCTGAAGGAAGATCAAGCACATACTATCTTTAAAAAAAACATGTTCAAGCTTCTGGTCAACTTCTTTTCTAATTAAAATATGAAGTTTTAGTGCAGCTTAAATTTTATCTGAATGATCAAAAACATGGTATTTCAAATAAAGCTACATTGTGCTGATAACCAGGAAAATAAAAGTGATGAATATGAGGCTTATTTTTTAAAACACAGAGACAAATGGAGGGATGTGCAAAATATTATATATGAAACAACTTCTGGTGGTCTGTATCCAGAACATAGCATGCTTCTCTGGGTGTGAAATTTGTATTTCAGGTAAAAGTATTCCAATATGAGAAAAGCAGAAAATGGCACTGCAATCAACAACAGCAAAGGAAATAGAAAAAGGAACAGTAGAAAGGTTTGGGAAGGACAAGGGAGCTAACTGGATATGTTATGTTAATTTCAAGGATGGAGTTGTCAAAAAGTTAAGGAAACATTGATGTCACACCATCCTTGCTCTTGAATTCAAATGTGGTATATCCAACCGGTCTATCTGCCCCTTCCTCTTATGTTCCCAGCACTACTGGAATATTCTGCTCTTGAACTGAAGGATAATGGTACCATAAATTCTTTAAAAATATATTAATTAGAAAATTAACTCAATTAAGCTAAAGCAGCTAAGAGGTGGTAAAGAAATAGACATCAGGAAGACTTTTGGGCATATAAGGTACACAGGTCAAGGGAATAAGAAAGGGAGAGACCATCAAACTTTCCCTTCATGCTCTGAATGATCTCTACAAGTGTGTGCGGGTGGGTGGGTGGGAGCATACACACACACACACTGGAATAGATAGCTGGCTGAAGCTTACAGCAATCAACATTTTGGAGGTTTTCATGTGGCTAAATTGTAACCTGAATTATAATTCTGTTCAAGCATAAAACAAAAATATTTTACTTTCCTGATGTCTCTCATATGGAAAGACAAGATAGAAATAGTATTTTCAGTTCAATTTTACTGCATTTCATAGGATGTTTTGATTTTTGTAGCTAACCTTAGTTTCACTAATTAAAAATTATATTTTAATAATTTCCAAGAGCTCATCATTGTATCTTTTAAGTGTCAGGTAAAACACTTGGCATGCCTCTTTATTTTAGCTGGCTACATTATCACAATGCACTCTATATGGAAGTACTTATTCAGATTATAGGGCTTCGATTAGCTAGAAAACAGTAGCCCAGTTAGTAGTTCACATTTGTTACTCATAAAGCCATACATAGCTCAATAAAAAGGTAATTGTAGGAACTTTTACATAACTGAAATAGATCCAACTGATTTATGTCTTGGAAAAACATGTGGGCAATTCAAATTTCACAAGAAAAAAAACATAGTAAAGTACAAGAGAAGAAAAATAGTAGAATAGTTGTCCACAGAAATACTTTGAAATTTACCAGAATCTGGCAGGGAACAATCAATGTTAGGATTTAAAGAGATGGGTAAAAACAGTAAATGGTTAGATTTGTTTGGAAGAAGAATGCTGGACCGATATTAGGACTGAAGGGTCTTCAGAGTTGAGCAGTAAAAAAATGCTTTGGAGCATGCCAGAGCACTTATGTAGTAGCTGTCTGTATATCTTTAAATAAAATGACTCCCTTTGATTATATGTGAACTGTGGACAGCAGCTGCATAATCCCAGGAAAACACATGATGATGATGTTACCCATTCAGTCATGTCCAACTCTTGGCAATTCTGTGGGCCAGGTCTGTCCATATTTCTGATTTTGCACTACTTCTTTAAGTTATTCTATGCTCTGGCTGATGTCAGCTTTGATGGTGGGAAAAGATATAGCTATTTTAAATGTACTCTTTAGCTCTGGATAGTATATCTCAATGGGTTGTTTTAAAATGTAAATTTTAAAACAGTGGCAGGGTCTTCCTTTAAGATAAGACACGATGAATGTTGGCAGTGATACAGAAATGTCACTGCCTCTATCAAAACAAAAAAAAAATAGGAGCCTTCATGCAATCTATGTATGTTTACTGAAAAATAAATAAGCTAACTATACAGAAATTAATGAGACTATACTAAAATTTACACATTACACCATTAATGTTATTTTCAAAATATTTGAATTAATATGTGTTCACAACGTTCAGTTTATTGTATAAGAAAATACTGCAAGTATTATATCATAAATATGTATTTTATATACCAAATACATAGCCCACAATTTTAATTTCAGAATTAGTTGATGCATTCTTTAATTGCTGTCAGAATAGAATAGTTTGGTTTAGTTTACTTTATTGTCATTACACTTCGTACAACAAAATTAAATACCATCTTCAGTGTACATTATTACTATGAAAATAAACACAAACACACATCCTTCACACTCCATATATTGAATGGAAAACCGCTGATACTGCATTAATATTGCACTGTACAGGAGAATTCAAAAGAGTTACTGCTCTGGGATAGAAGCTGTTTTTCAGCCTATTTGTCCTTGTTTTTATTATCTTGTACCATCTGCCAGATGGTAATAGTTGAAAAAAAGGGTGCCCAGGATGAGATGGATCTTTGAGAATGTTTTGAACTTTCTTAAGGCAGCTCTTCCAAAGAGGGGAGAGGACAACCTATGATCTTCTGGGCAATGATGTTAACCCTCTGGAGTGCTGTCCTGTCTGCCACTGTGAATTGGCAAACCGTACCATATACTTCCTTAAATAATTAGATCACACAATAATATTCTCTACATGTCCAATTTTAGAGAAGCTTCAAACATATTTTGTGTATCTCCAGTACCATACCTCATCAAATTCTTCAGTCATTTTCCTGATAATTTCTGCATTTTGCATGTTTCTGAACATTTCAATCCTTACAGTTCCTGAAATAAAGTAAGTATAAACATATTTTATTATATTTAAATATATCTTTATTTTGAACACAAACATGTTAAAGAACATAATGGAAAATGAGTAAACATATAGGATTTTCTTTCTGTATTTACATTTAGCAGCCAATTATAAAATTTGATGATATTGCCCTGGTTTTTTTTAGAACAACTGATAGTTCTGACCAAAGAGCAGGTGGCAGCTGTAGCCAGGAAGCTTTTGTCAATCTATTTTTGTGCATCAATTACATTCATCATTCCTGAACCATGCCTTACTTACACTGCCCTTGAAGACTATCTGGAAACTTTATATGATCCAGAATGTAGCAATGTGGATATGACAAGAATTGCTTGAGTTAAGTGAAAATACTTTTGTTACAAAATGCAAAAAAATTAATTATGGAATTCTTTGTTTTATTTAGCAAACATATCATTGCCCATCTTAATCACGTAACTCTTGTGGCTAAAATGGATAAAAATAAAAACAGGGTAAAAAGTATAAAAATAAATAAAATTATGTTAATGTTTAGTTAAGTACAAAATTATGTTAAGTACAAAAATGGAATTTTGGTGCAATTATGATGAAATACATTGTGGATAAAAAAAAATGTGTAAAATGTATAAAAATGAATGTGACATCAGTATGTAAGATAACTACAAAAATATAGCACTCAAAGTATTCATTCTTTATAAGAAATGTTTATTATCATGTAAGAACTTTCTTGTTGAATATTAATAACCCTGGTATGCAGAGGATGCTGTGTTTTTGGCTGAGAATGAATATACAAGTAGACAAATATATGTTGTTGTTACAATGTTTACCAATGATAGGAAAATGAACAAATATTAAGTTTGAAAATACTGGCAGAAAGGTGGTAAATCTATTCTATTTGTCAAGAGAAGCAAAAATAACTGAATGTGATTCCAGCCAATCTGTCATATTGATGTGAAAGATAAATATCAGGAGAAACAAAAAATGCAGTGAGAATTAATTGCTTAAGAAATATTTAATAACAAAATCAAGGCTATAGTTAGGAATAAATAGTACTTACAAGTCATCCTCATCTTACAACTAGTTAATTACTGCTTGCAGTTAACACGGCACTAGAAAAAGTGATTTATGACTGGTTTTAACATTTATGATCATTACAGCTTCCTCATGGTCACATGTTTATGACAATTGCAGTGTCCTACAATCATTGATCAGCTTTTGCAACCTTCTGACAAGCAAAGTCAATGAGGAAGCCAGATTAATTTAACAACCATATTCCTAACAAAACAACTGCAGTGATTCACTTAGCAACTCTGGCAAGGAAGATTGTAAAATGGGGGAAAACTCACTTAACTCTCTTGCATAGTAGTGGAGATTTTGTAAATAAATATGGAAAACAAACGTTAGGAAAGCCAAAATTTGGGGTTCAGCTTTTTTGGCTATATCATCAGCAGGGGGGAAAAAAAGATGAAAAGGGATATGGTTTAACTGCTAACAGAGGTAGGATAATCCTGGTAGGTTTGAAACACGGCTGATAAAAGAAGACAGTATTAAGCGTCAAAATTCTGTAACTAATTATTTAAAAAATAGTTTTGTGAACAAAATTTCAAATTTATGGAAAATTAGTCATGCCACATCAACCTCATTGTTTCATGATCAATTTAGTTGACCATGAAAATGTAAGAGACATAATATATCCTGTTTTAGTATAAATGTTTGACAGTTTTCATGAAATTTTAATAGGCTGGATCGTAATATTAGATGGACACAGAGCTGCTGCAAACCACCAAATGACTGTCCATCAATGGTTCTTCGGCATCCAATAGGAAACAGAGTATTGCATGGTTCTATTTTAGGCAGCATGTTGTTAAGCATATTTTTACATGATCTGAGTGAGGGGTACAAAATAGGATTATATAATTTGCAGATGACACGGTGGTCGGGGGAATAGCAGACACCTAAAAGAACAGATGACACAGCATCCAGATACCAGGATAAGATTGTCATGGCACTCCTTAATTTGCAAAGGGTAGAGATTTACAACTGGTTATCATCATCATATTTCACCCCAAGAAAACAAAAGTGTTTATCCAGTAGACTTGTGTGGATGTTAAAAAGGAAAGAGAAAGCACCAAACTCTGTAGCACCCTATCTAGTAGTTGAGGCTGAGGGTGGGAGCTGTCCTCCCAATCTTCTTTGACTAGAATCAACCCTGAGGAAAAGAGGTGAACCAGTGAATACCACCTCCAGTCCTCTGAGCTGATCCAGAAGGATACCATAGTCAATGGAATTGAAAGTCATCAAAAGGGCAATTAGTTTTGTCTAATATAATGGGGGGCAACAAAAGCTTTTTAAGAAGAAGGCAAACCATAGTCTCTCTAAGAGGCAAAGAAATAACCCCCTCACTTGAAGAACTAATACGACCAGAACCCACTAACATTACTCAGGCCACTAACTAGCCAGGATGAATCTAAAAACAGGTGGCTGCAGTCACAATCTTAAGAACCCTGTCTATTTCCTCAGGTCCAACAGGTTAAAATCAGATAACCAGGCAAGATTCTTCTTTAAGCATCTCCTCTGGACCTGTAACAAAACCAGTGTCCAACTGGGAATGAAACAGTGACATTATCTGACAGATGTTATGCAAATTCTTCTGCATACCCCGTAAGAGGATTTTCATGCCCCTTATCCAAAGGGTCTATGTCACCCAAAACAGGACTTTGGATGCATTAAGGATGAAATACTGGCGCTTCATCATCCTTGCTGCCATAAGATTGGCCTTAATAGCAGCTCTAACCTACATTTGGTTGAGTTTGTTGAGCACCAATGGCACTCAAGATATCTCTTCTCCCATTTCTTCGCCCTTCTCTGTAAACCACAGAGTTGACAGGATCCTCAAAAGGAAAGAATTTACACACGTACAATCCAATCTAAGGCCTCAGCTGCTCCATTATTCCAAGTGGCAACCAAAGCCTCAGATGGACCACATAGCAAACCAAAATGGATAACCCCCAATTCCCTCTAAAGCAGCTAAGGGTCACACAGTTGCTGGAGGTGAACCAATCTAATGATCCAACTTCTGTGCAATAGGAAGTGACACAAGAGGAACCCGTGGAAGTCAAGGAGAGCAGACCATGACAAAAGAAACATCAAAAGCTTCCCCAGTTTCAGATCACATTGCCAATAGTTCGAAAGGAACATCAAATCTGAAGAGTGAATACTATCTTTAATCATGCTTGAATAACCTAAGATAAGACCATTAAGATAGGGCCATAAACTCCCAAACCACCTCAGATCCCACTCAGAAGCAAGATAGCTTGGGGAACTCCACTGACAATCCAAAAATTGTGTCAAAGAACTCAGGCAGGGAGATTGCAACATGAATGTTGGTACAAGAGCAACAATCTCCATTGATCCCTACAGCCCAACTTAAGAAAAATGATCTCACAACTGGGGTCCTGCAGAGCAGGGCTCTGGAATGCCTTAATACTTTCCTGAATAACAAACAACATACCCTGACTCCTGCCCTGGAATCTGGTTGAAATTCAGTTGGGCAGATTTTGGAAAGGGCAACCCCTACTTTCAGAACTTAGCCAGATCTTGGTAACACATGTTAGGTCAGCCTTCGTCCACAATCAAATCACAGGTCCATTTCTTTTTCAATTATTACAGTATAATCTCTACTTTTACTCTATAATAGTAAAAGTTAAGAATGACATCTTTCAGCAAATTGGAATGTATATTACATAATTTTCTGGAGATTCAAAAAAGAAAAATAGTAAAATGATACACACAAAAATTTGGATACACTTTGTGTCAGTCTTTTTAACATATTTTTGCCAGAAATAAGTATTGCCTATAAAGTATAGTCGTGACGGACTCTAGGGAGTGCTGCTCATTTCCAATTCTAAGCCAAAGTGTCTGAGACACTTTCATACATTCCAGTAGCTGAGAGCTGAGAGAATCTGACAGACACTTTCATCATAATGTGGCCAGCCTTAAAATTCAGACACAATAATCTTCCCACCAAACCATTACCTATTTATCTACTTCATTTGTATGCTTTTGAACTACTAATTTGCAAGAGCTGGGGCAAGTAACGGGAGCTCACCTTGTTGTACGGCACTCAGGTCTCAAATCCAAGTTGGCTGTTGGCTTTCCAGCTGACTAACTGACAAGCCCAGCATCTTAACTCTGACCCATCAATAATCTTTTAATTCTTGCTTTTGGAATCTTCTCCCATTTTCCTAATTCAGAAATATTTTAGATTTCTTTGCATGTAACTAACTTTGTGGCTTAGTCAATACACACGTAGGGTAAATAAGTAAATAATAGTTTATTTTAAGGTAGTATATTATAATTGAAATCACAGACACCACTACTGAATGCAATGGATACCCAAGTGGCAAAAAGGAGGAGAAATAGTAGTAGTTGTTTATTGGCTTGTTCCTGATTTCTTTAAGAACCATACCAAAACCACTAAACTAAGCCACAGAGAAGAATCCCCAAAATTCTCTTGTACAAATAAGTTACTGAGTAAATGATTATATTGCAACTAGGGTTTTTATTTTAGCTTTTATATGTTCAAAAATTAGATTTATGTAGTTTCAATATTCTCCTGTATATTGGAGCTGGTGGATGAAACTTTTTCAAAGTTGTTTTCTTTGCACTTAGATTTACATTTGGATAAAAGGTTACTCTAAACAAACTTGCTTGGAACATAGGCTGAGATATATATATCTACATAATTGTGACAAAATTTCTCATTTCCAGAGACAATATTAATAAATTAATTAATTTCTGAGTAAGTTGCTGAGTTATTTGTGAGGCTAATTTACTTCAGTGAAACAACTTTTGTTGTATATTATATTAGATAACATTATGACAGTTGTTAGAAAGGAAGCAACACAAACCAGAAATAAGGGAAAGTGAAAGAAGGGACCACAAAACTAAAATTACATTGATTTGTTTCTATCAGAAAATGTAAGGATCAAGTTTAAATGACAAAGCAGAGATAGCAAAGGCATTGTAAAGAGGTTAAGATTAATTTATGGGAAAATTTGTAAAAAAAAACATATTTTCTATATTTGGTCTTATTTTGATCTTGCCAATTTTATACCTACTTTGTTTAGAAAACTCTACTTCCAGAATTAAAGGGAGAACTTTTGATAAGTATCATTTCAAATAATGAATATCAAGTAACATGTTTAGATTAATTCTGGTTCATTATTTAGAGTCAAATGCAACAATATATTTTAACAAAGATTATTTGCATTTCAAAGCTACAGCAGCACAGTGATCTTTTCTTACATTTAAAAAGTGTCCTAATTTTAATTCTAACAAATCTATCCAGATATGCAGATATCCTTCATATCAGGATAAATAATATGGTTCCAGAATAGAATGTGAAAGGATATGTTGGACATTATATTAGAAATTACTAGTTCATAACTTCTGCAACAATAATAGTATGTTACTTTTAAAAAAGTCTTTCCATTTTAGAAAGTAGGGATAAAATCACAGAAGTGTTTCTTTTCCTTAATGTTCTACAAATACTGTCATTTTATTTATTTTATTGCACATATAATTTTAGACTTTTGCATCAGTCATTTTTTAATTGTAAACAAGTTTTCTAATTCATGTAAGGAAGACATAGAACCAAAGTAGTTTTATAATACTTTTATGCCTTTTACCTCGGCATCCTGAACAGTGGATGAAGAAGTTGATTAAATCCAGCAGTGCTATATCCCTGTCTTGCTTATACAATTCAATCCAGTCATCTACCACGGACTGTCAATAAAAGAGAAAGAACAGTCAAATATTCAAGAGAGAATTCAACGCTCCATCATACTACATATAAAGAACACTCAATTTTCACCAGTGATTTCAACTTTGTGTTAAATCTCATCCTGTGATTTATGAAATATATCATAGACAAACAGCCAAGAGTAAAACATGAGCCTATTACCACAATTTCTGAAAAATCCTGTCTAAGAAAATAAATGCCATGAAATAATACCTTCAACACTCTTCTGTAGCAATGTGTTTCAGAAAGATGACATAATTAACTGAGGCGAATGGTTCTTTTAAAATCGGTGCACAGATTGTTGTCAACATACAATCATTTGTTCAGTGATCATTTGAAATTATAGTGCTGAACAAAAGGACTTATGACCTATGCCTCAGGTTATAGCTCTTGCAGCCCCCCTGCAGACATATGATCAAAATGTGGATGCTTGGAAACCTTCCCACACTTATGACTTATATACTCCCCCATTTGGCTGTCTCCCTTCTCTATTTGGGCTTTATCATCCTGCCTTTCTGGGTGGCAAACAAACCCAAAACTTTATTCCTATATTGCAAGAGAAGCTCGGTCCTAAATGGAGTTATACAAATGGCAAAAGAGCAAAAGGGGGAAACTGGCTTACTGGGATTGGTAGCAGACCTACCTTTTAGCCCCTTGCAACCAGAAGATGGGCAGACAACTAGCACTGACCAGGGAGGAAACTTAGTGTTCTATCCACTGATGGTTTTTGCAAAAGAATGAAGCCAGCTGGCAGCTGAGATATTGCAGGCCTCTCCTAGTCCTTGCTTGACTTTGGAAATGAAGGAAACCAAAAGGAAAAAAAAACTTTGCAAAGGCAGTAAGGGCCCAGCATGTGTAGACATGGCAGATGCTGAGTCCTAAAGGGAATCACATAGGCAACACAAAGATGAGCTCTCACAGCCATTGCCAAGTATTTTGTTCAGCTCTCCACAAAAACAACCCTCTGAAGGATTTTGCTTCCTTCATCCTCCTCCTTTTTAAATTCAACTCTCAGAATTTTTTTTTCTACGCTTCAGCCTGCCAGTCACTCATCAAGGTAAGTCACTTATAGAATTTGTCACCCTCTTTCCAGCGTGTATAGTAAATTTAACAAATTAAGTTAAATTTACTTAAGAATCAAGACTTCAACACTGGAATGGAGTACTTGGAACTAGCTGGGCTGTTTTTTTCTTTGCAAAACTTTTTGCTGCTTTCCTAGGGTTCTCCACCCAAGTACTTCTGTATTCTGATTATTTCTGACAATCACAGCTCAGAAAGCCAGGATGAAGTTGTAAAATCAAGTCAGATCACGTGGTAATTCGCCTTCCACAAATAATTTGGGGTTCAACTGTGGTTATAAGTCAAAGACTATCTTACCTAAGTTGTACTAGATTTTATGTGCTTTGAAATACAGGCAGTCCTCTACTTACAACCATTCATTCAGCAACAATTCATATTTATGATAGTACCTAAAATGGACTTCTGACCCATATCTGAAGCCACTGCAGCACCCCACACTCACATACTTAAAATTCAGGTCCTTGGCAGCCCACCCACACTAATGACTATAAGGGACATTGCAACTCTCCCCACCCTCCTATCTCTCCTTCAATCCTCCCATCTATGTATGCTCCATTATTTCTCAAATAATGCACCTGTTCTCACAAAACCTTAGGAAAACCAGATGTTTCTGGCAGGAACTTGAAAATGGGACATATAATTTGGACAAAGAATGGGGCACGCAGCTTAGAGGATGGTGCACATGGCCTGGTGTAGCTAGCAGCTGCCTTGCATATAGTCTGATGTACTTCTTGAGTGGCAGAAGAAAAACAATTAAGATCAGCTGGGTGCAGATGAGGTTTCTATGGGTAGCTGTGGTTTGTGCTAATCTGCATACAGCTGCATCAGGCTTCCCATAGCTTCTTTCATTTTCCTCCAGCACCTCATGCTCCTTACCTGGGGCTCCCTCTGCTTAACAGCACACAAACCTCGGTTAACAATGGTAGCTCAGAGTACAAACATGGGGTTAAGTAACACAGTGACAATTTGCTTTATGACTGCAAAATTTAGAGACGAGTGACCAATTGTGGTCATAAGTCAACAACTACCTAAACTAGATTCTCTCTTGAATTAATCAAAGGCATTAGATAAATATAGTGGGCAACATCTTGTGGCTAGATATTAATCCTTCCAGGTATACCAATGCTGGAGAGGCAAAGTGAATGAAGAATATGTAGAGGTGTGTGAGACTATGAGGGAGGCATGGTGGGGTTCGAAAAGGAGAGGTGAAGGTGTGTGAGGAAGGTATGCCAAGATACAGGGAAAGTATATGCGAGCGCATAAGGGTGTGAGGAAAGTGTGGTAAGGCTCAGGGAGAGTGTGCAGGGGTGTGTATGAGGGGGGCATGGCAAGGTTTATGGAGAGTGTATCGGTAGCAGGGGAGGCAAGGTGATTGTCAGAAAAGATGCACAAGGGTCAGTGAGATGATGCGGCAAAACGAAGAGTGGATATATAGAGCTATATGAATGGGAGAGGGGACAAGGAAAGACTTAGGGAGTGTAGGTGTGTTGCACAAGTGGCTAGCGTGACATGAATGTAGAAAGGCTGGGCAGGGTGCACAAGTGGGGGAAATTTATACCAGAGAGTTGTAAACTTCCTTGCCACCTTCTCCACTTGACTTTCTGGGGAAGCCAGCAGGGAAATGGCATTCATGTGATGGGCACTGGAACCAACTTTAAATATAAACCAGTTGCCAAGAAACCAGCCTACAATCACATGATTGCAGGGATACTGGGGCAGCCAACATTCAAAGAACCACCACTTCTTCAGTATTATTTTAATTTCAAAAGTTCATGTTTTCATGTGTTTTATAGTTTTAATATCTCATTTTAACTTTTGATTGGGAGCTGCTCAGAGTTGATTAGAAGATGTATGGCTTTATACAAGTTGCTGAATGAGCAATCCTACATCAAGAACTACTCTATAAAGCAGCATCATAGTATTGCATTTCCCATGGTATCCTGACCTAGTGTGACTCAAAGAAGTAAAACTATTGCTATATGGTGAGGTATCATGCCTTGCCTTCAAATCTGAAGATGATGTCTGCTCTTTGGAGAACTTACTTTACAAAGTATTATTACAGCACCAACAGCAAATTGATTTACATTTCTGCAAGTTTAAACTTGTTTAACCATATAATTCCTTAATACATATTGGATTTTCAAGTATTTCTACTCTCAATGTTCATTATTTCCTGATCAACACACTAAACCTCCTTGCCTCACAGAAAATATGCCAATTTTACTGACGTTTTTAGGGAAAAGAAGCAACTGCATTGCCTCTTTGGTAGTATAACTGTAGAATCAACTTGAAAGCTAGGAGTCAGATTCCAGTAAATTACAATATCCATGTCTACTTGAAATTTTGATAATTTACAGGAATATATGATGATAATTTGAGGAAAGGATTTATTTGCCCCATCCTTTGCACCCATATTGTTCATCACTAAGGTATAATTCTGTAAGGAATGTGTATGGCTATAGGTTCTAAGGAATGTGTATGGCTATAGGTAACCATTAAATATCTCTCCCCATTGCCTTTCTTTTCAGATCTGCTGGCTGGCTTAAGGAGGCACTCATTTTCAAAATTGGAGTTGCTTATAATTAAATCAGAATGAAAGATATTTAATTTCATTTGGTCTGAGATATGGCAATTTTTAACACAAAGTAATATTTTTTGCTTAATTGTGGGAAGATCCTTTTCAGATTCAAGTATGAAATATTTTCTGATATGTGTAAATATTTGTGTACATACTGATCTTTTTCAGAAGGTCCATGTCAGCACAACTCTTGTCAAATATGTGTTGCAATGATTCTGTAAACATAGAATTTTTGCTAAATTGGAAAAATGAGTTTATTTTGTCTCTTTCACTGGATTTCTAGAGAAGGAATACAAATGGATTTCATAGAAAGCACCTATAAATTAAGGATGTCTAGTACTTCTGAGCTTCACAATTTCTTATAAAAAGCTCATCCTTAACTTTCATCCCTACTGAAGTGCCCTTGTACAGTGCACAAGGATTTTTATCTAGAAGAAAGAACACATGTTCAAATGATCAAAGAGAAAACAGTTTCAGAAAGTGAAAGTCCTTTTCTATTCACAGTGTTTCCTTAAACATCAAGATCACTCCCATCCTTTTGTGATGTAAACAGATGCCTCAGATTTTGCATTAGGAACTGTTCTCCTTGCAGCAAAGGAGATCTCCTGCTGTGTGTATTGTATTCCTAATTGCTTCTCCCAGCTGAACAGAACTAAGATAATAAAGAGTTGTTTACAATAAAAGTAGTGTTCTAGCTGTGGCAGCACAGATTATAAGAATTTGGAAATTTTGCAAAAGGCATATTCTTTGCAAAATACCTCATCAGTTCAGGTGGGCATAACTGGTCTTTCATTTCAGTTTTTATATCATTTATATGCATGCCTCACCAAATAAATTACCAGGTCTACTATAATATAAGCTGAATATCAATTTCCATACTTATCCCTCCCTCTATAACCCAGCAGCCAAACAACTGCCCCCTCACCAGAATTATATTCTCCAAAAGATTTAAGGACGGGGAGACAGGTCGTAGATCTGTTATACTGAATTAGAGTGCAAAACCAGGAAGCCTGTGTCAAGGCTCAGATGGATGACCTTCTGTAAGATCACTGATCCTTCGCCTTTCTGTATAAATGATGGGTGATTCTTCCATAAGGAACATTTATTTATTCCCCTTTCTTTAAGGGGAAATGTATTGTATCCATATTGTGAAAGATATTTGATGTTGTCATATATGTTGCCAGATAAAGATTGTTCAGGGAAAACTGGTTGGTTTGCTTCTCCAATTGTACCATGGAATTCCATTTCACTAGATTTTATCACCCTTGTTTCCTGTTTTCAAGGATTTACATCCATTTTGTGGTAGTAGATTTATTATACCAAATGGCTCGTTTCATTCCATATGGGCCTTCCTTTGCCTCAGGTAATTGCAACTTTATTTTAGACCATGCTTTCAGTTAAAAGGACCCATAAAAATGAATTAATTATGATGTGTAGGGGAATTAATTATGGAACAGATAAAACCTACAAATAAATTGTTGCTGGCTATTGAATGGCCCACATTTTCTAGGGGTCAGGAAATTACCTACTTTTGAAAACATAAAAAGGTCAATTGGATGGCACTGTAGATATAATGATAAAGAATCCTCTTTGCAGCTATTAACACCCCAGAGTGGGATTGCAAATTGGCTTACTTGACTGACTATATTCAGTCAGACCTGTTTGCTATCAAATTTATTTCATTCATCATCTCACTCATTTCATCGCCCAAGCTTTTGGTAAAAACAGGAGTGCTGGTTTCATTCTGTTAAAACAAAAAATAACACTAAGAAGCATTTCTGTCAACTATCCAGCCAATTTTTCCATGCAGGAACAAACATATTCAATGAAATCATCAATCACGATGACAAGAAAAAACATTCAAAAGAATGAAAGCAATTTTGACCCTTTAGTCTTCCAGATCACTTTGTCTAAGATAATACACATATGTGTGACACATACAGATGCTAAATTTTATCATGTCATTCAAATTTTTATAGCTGACATTTATTGCTTGTTCATTTATTGGATTTATGTGGCATCCCACCAAGAAATCTTTTGCATACAACTTAACATTAAAGTGATAGGATATAAAAGGCAATTAACACAAGTGCCCATAGGCAACAATGGTTTTACCTGCATAGCACTTTTGCCCATCTTCACAACATCAAACAAAGTAACAGGATCCCCTTCTCCATTCTGCTGAGGATGGCCATTAGCTCTTCCTCGACCTGTTCCTCTAATTCCAGTTTCAGAGCGAAACTTCTCTCCCGGAGTCTTTCGAGGCTTCTTATTGGCAGACTGGGAGATAGAAGATCAGGAGAAACAGTCTTGATATCCTTACATCATATTTAATATATATTGATGCTTTTACAAATGCTAGTTTCAAAGAACAGTAAAAAGTTATATTTCAAGTCTCAACATATAAGTCAATACAATTTTACAGTAACACTAGTTTTATCTAAAGTGCAGAAGACTTCCATAAATTTTCAATGTATTTTAAACTTTATTTCCTAAAATATAAAAATACTTTTTTTTAAAAAAAGAAAAGAAATCCAAAGCACTCCAAAATTAAAAAAAGCACCAAACCAGTAATATACAGGTGTAACATTTTTGTATAAGAAGGGGGGAAATTATAGTTTACAAGATTTACTTAATGTTTAGTTGAAAGGCTTTAATTTTAGCTCACACACATACATACAGATACTGCAACTCCAATAATCTTTGAGGAAGAAAACCTGATATTCATGCCTAGTCCAAGTGAGCAGGCAGGTAAAATTAGTTCTAAGCTCTGTAAATCAACTGCCGAACTCATATCCAGAAAAACAAATCACACTAAAAAAAATGGATTGGCAAGTAGGCAACTACAAGGGTAAATCTGCATGTGGGATTCTGAAAAAAATGAAATAATTTTATGCATCAGCTTCTCCTTATGCTCAAAACCAAAAATGTTGATTTAGCATAGGATCAGTCCAATCTAGCAGGTTTAAATAGAGATGTGTAATATTCTGATGCGAAGTGGGAAATTTTCAGGAAAAGTGATGGGATTGAGACAATTCACCTTGCTTACAAATAACCCAAACATACATACCTAAATATACACGGATGTCATACTGTTACTGTGAATAGTTAAGTGATGGTTTATGTAATAAACCTACCTTTCATTGTAATGTGTTACTTTACTTGGTAAATGACTGTAATAGAGATAGAGAGGAAACAAAGCATAAAGCATAAAGTGGCAATAAAACAAAGTTACAAAGTTACAAAGTAACTTTGTTAGCACAGTAACAAAGTTAGCTGGAATTGCTGCTGAATTTCAGACTGGGCAGTTGTAGCTGAAGTTTATGAAAAGAAGGCAGGAATTTGTTGACTGTGACAAAGCAGAGAGTATAATATGATGCTTGTTATACCATTAGTCATTAATAAGAAACTGTGGAGGAATAGATGATCCAAAGATGATTGTATTAAATTGAGAGCTAATTTGATCTAGTGGCTAAGGCACTAGGCCTTAAGTGTACATTGCGAGTTTAAGTCCTGCTTTAGCCATGAAAGCCAGCCAGGTGACTTTGGGCCAGTTGTTCTCTTCCAACCCACCTCATATGCTTGTTCCTGTGGGGAACAAAGGCAGCAGCTTCCAGATACTTTTCAAAGGTAGCCCCATATAGAGCACGTTGCAATAGCCCAAATGAGACATAAATGACTGCAAAACCAAACCAGGAAAGGGTACAACTTGTGCACAAAGTTCAGCAAAGGCCTTCCTAGACATGGCTGCCACCTGCTCCTACAGTAGGAGTTGAGTCCAGAAGCCCCAAATCACATATCCAGTTCACTTGTGGTCATGAAATCCCATCCAAGACCACAAAAATGGTAATCACCAGGGCACAGAGATCTGAGGACTTTTCTATAGTAGTTGCCATGCACACTACCTCAAAGGCTACATAAAGCCCTGTCCTCTTTATATTTCACAAGACAGTATAAACAATATCATTTCACATTTTCTTCTGTCCTGTCTGTATTTGTTCCTGTTGGATATGTACCAAAGTTATCATTTTCATTTTTTCATTTTGTATTTTGTTCATGCTTTGATCTCCAACCAATCTTAAGTAAGAAGATTTACAAATACTGGAAATGAATTAATTTTCTACTAAAATCAATAATATTAACATGGATATAAGATTAGTCCTGAGCTAACTACTTAATTAGAAATGAACTTAACTGTACATGTCTCACTTTCCCTGCACCTGTAGCAGCAGCAAAAATACAGCAACTATAAAATAACAGTTGTAATAAACATTTGCACATTAAAAATTCAGAAATACATCATAAGACAGCAGAGAAATAACTTATTTAAGTCAAATATTGGTAATAGGCTTTACTAAATATAACAGGTATTATAAGTCAAATACTACTAAATAGGTTTTACCTGCATATAACAGGTATTATAGCTATTGAGTAGCTTCCTGTTAATGCATGCTCTGGATAACCAGGCATGGATTTCATTCTGAATCAGTGAAGTTTTCAAACATTCTTCAAAAGCAATTTCATGTATGAAATGCAACTAAAGTATGTTCCCTGCTACTGTACTGATATCACTGCTATGATCTCCCTGTTTCAAGGTTGAATCAAGAAATACTCTTCTGACCTGCATTAAGTTAAAGACTCTGAGCATCATAAGCACAGTTAATATACAAATATTGTAAAAGGGCTACTGTAATTATGCCTTCAAAATAACAAATGAATAGCCAGCAAGTTTCATTAGAAACTTACAGCCAACCTAGTGCTAGACTAGAGAGCAAAGATCAGGGTTCTGATCCTATCAAGAAAATCCTATGAACTTTGCCCTGGTTGGCACACAGTTATCTTGCAGGATCACATTTTCCCATCAGAATTAACCCTAATTAAATTAACCCAGGAAAAATGCTGCTCTTTATGATTTAACTGCACCCCACCAAAGAATAGCTACCAATCATGAAGCACAGCCTACCAATGACATGCTAAATCTTCTGTACATGTTATTTATCAATGACAAAACCATGGATTTTATCAATCATCTGACATAATTCACTACTGATAAGCATCTTTTATTTAGTTGTGTCATAAATTATGTATTGGACCAAGCTGTCAAACACCCAGCCTGTGGGCCAGATTTGTCATGTGCTGGTCACGCCCAGTTTAGCAAAGAGGAAAGAAGTCCTGACATGAGTTTGACATTCCTGTATTGGACTATAGAAGTCTGATGTAACAGATTTCTAAACATGGAGAGATGTATAATTGATGGAAACAAGGAAAAAACTAAAGCATTATTTGCAAGAGACAGAAGACAGTCATCACTTATCAGCTGCCTCATTCAGCAACTGAAGTTATGATGGTTCTGAAAAAGTAGGCTTCTGGCTGGACTAGCAACCACCACAGTGTCCTCACAATAATGTGATCGCCATTTGCAATCTTCATAGCTCGTTTCCAACAAGCAAAGTCAATGGGGAAGCTGGCAGGAAATTGCAAATCACCTGATGTTGCATTTAATGACCTATGAATTCCTTAATGATCACAGAAAAATTGATGTTATAGGTCAGGTGTGGTCAGATAACACTTCATTCATTCATTTAGTGATGGAGTTGCTGGTTCCAATAGTGATTGGCAAGTGAAAACTATCTGTACAAACAATAACTTTTTCTGTACAAAGGTAAATGTTAGAATCATTAAGAATAATTTTAAGTGCATGGATTTAGATGGAATGCATTTTCCACCAAGCTGTTAAAATTATAGAGTTCTTAGTGTTCTCTGAGTTTGGTTCTTTGCTTTCATTACCCAACTGGGTAACATTATCAGTGCAAGTTAATCGAGCTTGCTGCCTGTTTATTTATAGTAGTTTGCCCTTCCAGTTTAGTGGCAGTGTGGTTTCCTCCTAATGGTTCTTTGTTTGGAATATTTTCTGCCTGATTGCATCAATTTGATCCCTGGTTATTAGTGTTGGTTGCTGGAAGAAATTTATTGTAGTCTTTTAATTTCCTTCCTAAGTCTCTTTTGAATGGTGTGCAAATGTAGTTTACCTCTATGTACCTATTCTTTCACTGTTTAAATTTTTACTGCAATACAGGAAAACATTTCACCTTGTAATATATCTAGCAATACTGTTGAGTTTCTGTACATATAAAGTACAAATATTTATCCAGTAAGGTGGTTGTATGCATTTGATTTTACAGCAGTGAGTACTGTGTGCTATCATAGGAAAGAGCATTAAAAAAGGATTTTTTTCTAAAGAAGAAATTTCTGCTCAATATCAGATTTAACGATTAAGGAGCAAGATGGGGAAGCAGTGACTTTGAAATTGCTCATTGACAACTGGATGTCTGACCTTTGGACTTGTACACACTTGATCAGACAACTTTCAACTAAAGTGACATGCAACATATTTTATTCAGGTTACAGTACAGCAACGATTTAAAAGTCTCCCATGCAGCAGACTGTGAATGCAATAAAAAGTTGTCCATAATTCCTCTTGGAATAAGAGAAGTCCACTGTATACAAAATAGTTCAGATGGGGCAATAATATTCTCCTTAATTTATCACATTCATACTCTGTAGAATCACATAATTCTCACACTTACAAAAATTGCAGTTGATCCAACCCAATACCTTGCAGATGACAGACTGTCAACTATTTCTCCTGAAAGGTACAGTCAAGTTGGTCCTGCAAGTATCTCAGTGTCAAGTTATGCAGGGCTTTATAATAAAATAATCAGTACTTTATTGCAGCTGGAAGCCAACAGGTAGCCAATGGCAGACTTGGACTACAGGTGTAATGTCTTCAAAGTAATGAGTGTCAGCTACTACTTGGGTTGCTGTATTCTGGACCAACTGAAATTTCTCAGTGGTCTTCAAACACAGTGGTTTTCAGCGGAACACTTTGCACCAGATGTGGAGGAAGGATTATTTTCTCTTTTGTTTAGGTGTCTGTGACATGCAAGCAGAGTCAAGGCAATTTCCAAATTTTTAACATGCCAAGCCCAAAAGGTTGCCATCACTGTTTATGGCTACATGCAGCAAAGCTACCAAAAACACAATGTGACACAAGTAGGGAAGAATCATTTTTACAGTTTAGCTATTCGAAACAACTGATTGCTGTCTATTAATGTAAGAGTATTAATTTCTCAAACCAACTCCCCTTATACCAAAAATCCAGAATGTGCTCCATCTGAAATTCTATCTCTAGTGAACATGTGGATGTGAACCTGGAACCAGTTCATTTCCAGTATTCTGGAAAAATTAAAGTGGAGACCAAATATGGGTAGATGAAGGGATTCTTGATGGTTAGAACATGGGGAATTGTACTGATTCACTATACTCCTGAAGCATAAGAGCTAGTCATCAATTGCTTCAAGGCAGAAAATCTTAGCAGGTAGAAGAGAATAACAGAGTTGGAAGGGACCTTGGAGGTCTTCTCGTCCAACCCTGTTTAAGCAGGAAACCCTACGTCATTTCAGACAAATGATTATCCAAACTCTTCTTTAAAAACTTCCAAGTAAGGCATATCTGTAAACAATACAGGATTCAATTGTTTTCAGTAACGTTAGTGACTATACTTGGATTTTGATGCTTGCATAGGGAATGTCACTGGAATATTTAAATGCTAATGAGTAGTTCTATTGGTTTGGGCTCTGCTTACTTCCCAGTTGCCCTGGGAGATGGGGCTGCATTATTTACTGCTAGATCTGATTGGGAAAATGCCTCTTTACAATGATGATAGATTGCTGGTGCTGGGAGAATGGTGCTCACTCATCAGTAAGTATTGTGCCAGATTCTGCACAATACAAACAAACTCTATGCATTCTGGTTTAATATCTCTTGGGCAACAAACAGATTTCTTCTATTTCCCAGCCTCATAAATACAGCCTATGAAGTTATCAATGTACGGGAAAAGGTGAAGGCAGAAAAAAGTGAAACCAAATATTTAACTTTCTGTCTACACTTGTTTATAGCTCTTCAAGCCTTCCATTTATGCCAAAGAAGATAAATATGATCATTATGTCTGAGATGTTTTGACAAAGTAACTGTTCTTTTATTTAATCAGGCAAGGCCTCTTTAAACAAGTCAGTCAAGCTGTCTGATTCCAGTTTACATCCTATGCCAACAGTTGATTTCTGTAATAGAGAGATAGTCCTTGAGTTACAACAGTTCACTTCGCGACTGTTCAAAATTACAACAACTCCCATAAAGTTTTTATGACTTGGTCCCGAAATTATGAATGTTACAGCACTACAGCAGTCATTTGCTCTTACCACTGACCACAAAGACACTGCAACAGACCCCTACCTATCCCTACCCACCCCCCATCTTGCCCTTCCAGGTCTCCACAGGTACTGGGCCTCCTTTGCTAACCCAGAGAGATCCATGTGCTCATCCTCACCCTTGTCACTGATTGCTCACTTACCTTTCAAAGATCTCCAGAATTCCAGAACATGCTGGGCTACATGGCAAAAGTGAAGCTTTTTTTCTTAGACCTCGCATTCTTACACATGCTTGTTTTTGCATAGAGGACAAAACATAAGAACATAAGAATTCATCATCACAGGAACATAAGATTCATCATGTCCCAGCAGGTTTCATCTGGTCCTGGTCTGAGCAGTGCCTCTGGGTTACTCTGCATGCTGCTGAGTGGCTGGTTCTAATGAGCTGCTTCAGGGATTACAGCAGAAAGGCAGCAGCAACAGCCAGTCAAGGAGGAGGTAGGATTGCAAGGCTTTTGGGCAGCCAGCCAGGATGTCACAGAAGAGCTGTGCCAGAGTAGTGGTGCCATTGCTGGGGACACCCGAGCTCCTCACAGCAAACCAGGCCAGTGCAGCCACCTGGAGCTACACCTGGGAGCCCCACACTATCTACACTCATTCTCCTTGTGCAGTGTCCTGGGTGCCGGAGACCAGGATGCACTCCCTAATGGCAGCAGGCAGGCACCCCCATGGTTGCCCATATCCTTGGAGAATCCACTCCCAGGGACTTCACAGATGCCTCCCACCCACCCATTCACTCCCATGGTGCATCCAGCAAGGAAGGGGTGTAGAGCAGCTAGGGCACCAAATTCTCTATCTCTCTATCTTGTGATGGCCAATTAGCAAGGTACTGGTGCCAAACCTCCATCCTTCTCCAGCCAAAACCAATCTGGGATGGAAACTAATGCTGAGAGCTCTGCTGCTTGATATTCAACAAGATGAGGACTGATTAATGGGGACTGGGAAAACTTGTCCATCCAGATAGCTTCCTGATGATGATATTGGTACAAGGTATTGGTCAAAGGGCAGCAGAATTCATAGGTTGGTTGACATTATTTTGATTCTTGTGCAGCATCCAAAAAAACATAGCACAAACTACCCAGACACTCAACAAAGTAAGCTATACTTGTGGCATATTAGAATGAAGTCACTTAATGCAATTGACTGTCCTTTTTAGTAGAAACATGCAATCTCTTCTCATGTCAATTAATATCAACTTTAAATCCAGCACTTTCCCCATCTTTCCCATTGTTTAACAGATACCTTGTGCTGCATTTCTCAGGCTTGGTGCTAAATAGTTCATTTACCAAATGTACACCCTGAGAAACTCAAGTTTCCAATGTAGCTCCTCCAAAAGGGATGAAATCTACATGGACATCTACATGCAGAAAGCAGAAAAAATGGACATGACATTTATTTTGTAGGTGTTGAAGTTAAGAGTATATTTCTTTCAAAACAGTATGTTTTTGAGGCCTAAATGCCCTTTTAAATAGTCCTTACCCATTTTTTTCTTTGTTCCTATTTCTTGTATTGAAACTTAATATTTTTCTTAAAGCATAATGTGTTTGCTAATGTGTGTTTCATAAACTCTTAGACTATTAGAAACAGATATTTTTGTTGATATCTTAAGACTTTTTTGGGGGTGGAAGCCCAAAGACATTTTTATTATTTTTTCCTTTCTTCTATGGAGGGAAAAAAGTGCCAGCAAAAGCTATCAGTTGATACTACTGTATCACCCTGGGTTGTCTTAGCAGATATGAGAAATCATGCAATTTATAGACCTTTACAAATGTGTAAAACAAAATTGACAGCTTACATCAAAGCTCGAATTTAAAATAATTGGAAACGTTTTCTACCTGTTCCTATGCATAATTACTTCTACATTAGCACCTCTAACTACAATCAGTTCCAATCTTATTCCCAAAGAGTAATTCCTCATTTATTTTTAGCCTAAAAGGTGCCTAAAATCATTTAATGTTTGCAATCTTAGCTACAAAATAATTCCAAATAAACATGATGGTTTTGTACATTTTTTAAAAGTTGGCAACGTATAAACAGAATTTGTTCTCTAAACAAGAACTTGAAGAAATTAATGTTAAAATAGCATGTCTGTTACATTTTATTGATGAAATGGTAACTCTATACTCCTATCTTAAGTAGTAATGTACAAATTAAGTTGCTGCCAAATGAAATTAGTCAACAAGTAATAAACTGGTACCTAAAACAAGTAATTTATGCTGAATCCTTTGCAACCATGACTAAGAAAACTAGTAAAAATAGTAAAGGCAAAACACCAATTTGTTTACCTTACCATCTTCTCAAACTCATACAAGGAGTCAATCAATATAAATCGTAAGGATACAAGCAACAAAGAAATAGTCATACAATCATAAATGGGAAGAGATGGGTGATAGGAATGATGAGAAGATTAATAGTAATAGTTATGCAGACTTAGTAAATAGTTTAACAGTGTTGAGGGAATTATTTGTTTTACAGAGTAATGGCATCCAGGAAAAAACTGTTCTTATGTCTCTTGTTCTGGTGTGCAGTGCTCTATAGCGTCGTTTTGAGGGTAGGAGTTGAAGTAATTTATGTCCAGGATGTGAGGGGTCTGTAAATATTTTCAGTCCTCTTTTTGACTCGTGCAATATACAGGTCCTCAATGGAAGGGAGGTTGGTAGTAATTGTTTTTTCTGCAGTCCTAATTATCCTATGACATCTGTGTCTGTCCTGTTGGGTTGCAGAACCAAACCAGATAGTTATAGAGGTGCAGATGATAGACTCAATAATTCCTCTGTAGAACTGGTTCAGCAGCTCCTTGGGCAGTTTGAGCTTTCTGAGCGGGCAAAGAAAGAACATTTTTTGTTGTGCTTTTTTGATGACGTTTTTGATGTTAGGTGTCCATTTTAGGTCTTCAGTTATGATAGAACCCAGAAATTTGAAGATCTCTGTTGTTGATACTGTGCTGTCTAGTATTGTAAGAGGTGGCAGTGTGGGAGGGTTTCTGTTAAGTTCTATCACCATTTCTACGATTTTGAGTGTGTGCAGTTCCAGATTGTTCCGGTCACAACACAAGGCTAATTGTTCAACCTCCCATCTGTATGTGGATTCATCGTTGTCTCGAATGAGACAAATCACTGTTGTATCATCTGCAAACTTCAGTAGTTTAACAGATGGGTCGTTTGAGATGCAGTCATTGGTATAGAGAGAGAAGTGAAAAGAGCATACAGCCTTGGGAAGGCTGTGCAAATTGTACAGGTATCTGATGTGATTCTGCTTAGCTTCACCTGCTGCTTCCTGTCTATTAGGAAGCTTATGATTCACTTACAAGTGTGTTCAGATACCACTAGCTGGTTTAATTTAGTTTGAAGAATGTCTGGAATGATGGTATTGACTGCTAAACTAAAGTCTACAAAGAGGACCCTTGTGTCGGTCTTTGAAGATTCATGATGTTGCAGGATGTAGTGCAGAGCCATATTAATAGCATCATATGTTAATCTATTTGCTCGGTATGCAAATTGCAGATGGTCTAACAGCAGATCCATGATGGTTTTCAGGATTAGCCTTTCAAAGGTTTTCATAACTACAGATGTGAGAGCAACTGGTCTGTTGTCATTCAGTTCCTTGATTGAGGGCTTCTTCGGCATTGGGATGATAGTAGAGCATCTGAAGCAAGAAGGAACATAGCACATCTCTTGCGATTTATTGAAGATTCAGGTGAAGATGGGGGCCAATTGATCAGCACAGTAATAACAATAACAATATTATTAAACATTTTATATTTAATAAAATATAAGCAACATACAAAAAGTTGAGATTACAAATTCTGGATTATAGGATTCTTAGACCTTGAATGGAAAGAAAAGGACTGGTTTACAGCAAAACCTTCACATTTCAATGAAAATGAATGGTACTGTAAACATAGTGTACAACATATAATAAAAGCATAATAAAAATAATATGAATCAATCATTGGTAAATATAATATGAATTTTAAGAATAGTATAACAAAATATTTGAAACAGAATATATCCTTCATCCCAACAGCAAAACCAGGTACATTTTCCTCAAATCACCAATATGTATCACCTTTTCTACAAGATGAGCATTTTTTTGTACAAGGGATATAAGGATCACCACGCATGTGCTCAATTTACTTATTTGAAAGCAATATTATCAATTTGCAAAGAACTCCCAAATATATGAACTGTTGATCTGAGATGCATACCAATCTTTAAGATTCTTTAAGATCACTATATTTCAAAATCATTTAAAGTGAATGGGGATAGAGGAAATGCCTCATACAAAGCTGGAAGAAATGTAAAAAAAAGCAAAAAACATTGAATCAGATAGCACAGACTAAATAATCTAATAGACAGCAAAAACAACAAAACAGGGGCCATTGAACAAATAATAAATATCAAAACCATACAGTAGGCCTGGGACCAGAATCAATTTTCAAAGCTTTCCAAAACCCCAAGAGTGGGGGTATTATCCTCAAGTGTGGGAACTGCTGTTACAGAGGGTGAAGGCCACAACAAAGTTACGTATGCTTCCTAGGACCCACAAGATGGCAGTATTTAATGGACAGGACCTGGAGCTCACCTTTTCTGCTTAAATGTACTGAACAAGCAGAAACAGAGTTTCTTACCTCAGCTCTGGAAATGATCCTGTGGTCCAACCTCCCAGGTAGGAAGTGGGTCACCCTAAATCGAGCCACCATGTAACTAATAGCAGATATAAATAAGGGACCAAAAGCTATCTCAATGCCATAGAAATGCAAATGCTCCGTTGGATATTGGGCTTCTCCCTTCTTGATCATATCATAAATGACACCATTCTACCACATTTTGGTGTGGCACCAATTATAAAGAAGGCCAGTTCTGCTGTTACGGACATATCCTGAGAGCAGTACCTTCCACTGTTGCCAAACTGTCCACCAACTAGAAGTCTTTGGCTGGTGACCTCATGGCTGGCCAAAAGAGAGATGGCAAGATACCATCAACAAAGATATTTAAGCTGCAGGCCTGTGCCTTCAAGATGCAGCTATGCAAAATGGCGTTCAATGATCCGAAAAGCAGACCCTGCTCTTGCAGGAATACGTTAGGAAGAAGATATTCCACCTTCCTTATAGGCATGATCTAGACCTGAGTATGGATTCTTACTTATATTCAGTCCAATCCACACATGCTCTTTCTTCAATGATACTCTAGGCATTGCTTCTAGTGTTTCATGTCTTGGAGGTCTTTGGAAAACCAAGGAGAACCCCAATTAGCCACACAGGATGAATCCAGTCCAGGGCCCTTGTTACATGTCTGTTTGATTGAGGCTGTTAGATAAGGACTCAGCCAAAGTGCCTGACAGCCTGAAAACCTGTGTGTGTGTGTGTGAATGGAACAACATTATGCAATACCAAGTCAACCAAATCCATATAAGCAGGACTCTACTCGATTGGACCTAAAGTTCAGATGTACAAAGAGGCCTCAGAGACATAATGAGACAATATATAGTGACAGAGTGTAAGACACAGGCAGGAACAGCATATACTGAATGGCACAACCAAGTAGTGGCATTGTGTCCAGATAGATCTGTACAATGAATAGGCTGACCCTTTCAAATCCAGATGGGAAATTCCACAGAAGGTTGTGAAGAATAACATGACTAAAATCCTGTGGGACTTCCAGAGCCAAATGGACAGGAAAGTATTTGCCAATCAACCAGATATTATGATAGGTAGACAAGGACCAGACAGTGATGGTGGTAGACGTAGGGTACCAAGTGACAGGAAGAAAGAGAAATATGTTTCTCTATATAAGCTGGAGAAATATCAGGGCCTGAAGGACCCAAGACTAAGGAAGATACATGGCCAAAGAAGTGAGAAGGAAATTTGCTGGATGTCATCTTTACAGCCTTTCATGATCTGAAGCTGGGACCATCTTACTTATGGAACCATCTATCCTCAGTTGTTCCTACCCATTGTATCTGCTGTGACAAAAAGGGTGTTTTTCAGCTAGGGAGACCCAGAAGAAGACCCTTTTCTGCCATGGTATCCACTCTTTGGAATATAATTGGATTTGGTCCATTCCCACTAATGGTTTTTAAGGCCTTAAAACTTCACTTTGTGTTCAAGCTGGAGCCCTATGCATAGATCAGTTTGTCTCTTGGCTGTATGCATAATAGGTTACATCATGCCTGAATACTTTTTATTTTTATTTATGTTTATATATTTTGTATTTTTATTTAATTGTAAGCTGCCTAGTCACATAAAAGTGAGATGGGTAGCTATATAATTGAATTATCTTTATCTATCCATCCATCCATCCATCCATCCACCCACCCACCCACCCAAACACACAATTTTGTTTCTGAAGAATATGTTCCTGTCAGGCAAGGAAATTATAGAGACACATTTAAAGTGAGTTATCTGTGGGAAAAATCCACTAGGTTTCATATGCCCATAAACTGTGTAGCAGTAAAACATTAATAAGTATTTCAGTATCTGTTTGCCCATGAAAATGCGGGAGGGGGGGGGGGAGAATTATCATACTGGGAAACCTGCCAAAAATGTTGGGGGGGAGGGGAAGGAAGCTAATGATGAAAGCAAAAGGAATGGAAAAATAATTTAGGACAAAAATTTAAAGCAGCAAGGAAAGAATAAAATTAAAGACTTAGCTGTTTTACTGGAGTGTCAGATTCTGCACACTTTACAGATTGATTACTCAATGATTTTTTTTAAACTCAGAGTTAGGGCCAAATGCAGCTCCTCTGGGAATACACTGCACAGCATTGGAATTACGCAGAAGATCCTCTGGTGCATGTCAGATAAATAAACCTTTGGCAGTGAAGGTATTTTCAGAAACGCATCTTTTACAGATCTTGAGCCAGTTTGTAACAGGAAAGAGTTCCTCAAAATAATATGCCTTATGTCTCTTAGGATATCTTAAAAATATCCTAAAGAACAATTTTACATTATGCCTAGTAAACAAGTCAATTAAGTGCAGAGCTTTTAGACATCACTATATCATCATCACTATCATTACCATAATCTAGCAAAGCACTCAGAATCCTAGTGGTTCACAAAATGCTAAAATAAAATAGAAAATCCATAGTAAATAAAAGTGATTACAGTGAACAATCATAAAAAATAAAATAAACAGTCACTATAACACCACAAAAACCCTAAACTCGTTGAATCTATTAAGAATAGCAGTTACAAAAAGCAAAGAAAAAATTAAACACTGTAACAATGACAAAAAATTACATCCCAAAAGCTCAGTGGAAAAGTTCAGACTTCACTAACTCCAAGAAGACCATTATTGGCACTGTTCCAAAGAAATATGATAGAAAAGTAAGGCTTTCCAATTTCAGCCTCCTGGGCCCTATCAGGAGCTCCTCCTAGATGAAATTTCAGACAGTTTGATACCTAAATCCTGACTAAAAGGAGTCAGATAATCCATTTCCTTTAGAGCAAGGGTAGTCAACCTTTTTATACCTACCCCCCACTTTTGTATCTCTGTTAGTAGTAAAATTTTCTCTAACCGCCCACCCATTCCACAGTAATGGTGATTTATAAAGTAGGGGACAAAACCTCTACCGCCCACCATGAAAGCTGGAACGCCCACTAGTGGGCGGTAAGGAGCAGGTTGACTTTCACTGCTTTAGAGTGTTCTGCAACTATATACTAAACAACCCATCCTCAAAAAAGGAGGAGGTGATAGCTTACAATTTTGTTGACTTTTAAGATGAAACAGAACTTTCAAGACTTCTGGCACTGGTATCTATAGAGAAGCTTTAATCAAATTCAGTAAGTCACACAAACTCATCCAAGAACCAGGAGGAGTATGGGTCAATTATATAAGTAACAAGGATCATGCCACAGAAAATCCTACCTAATTCTTAAATTTATAGGAGCTCCAAAAGGAGTTCCAAATAACAAAGTCTGACAACTCTCTAGTCACATCTGATTCTTTCTAGGAGGAGTCAAAACTCTGAAAATCCAAACACAATCACAGAAGCTAAACATATTGTCTCGGTCCATGTCTCCAAGGAAATAATTTACAACCCTAAACATTCATCTGTCAACAAGCCCTCAACATAATTGGGAAGAGAAATAATGACATTTTGCCTTCCTTATTGCCACAGCATACACTCAGATTTGGAACATATGCACATACGGTCGGTCAGATTCACTTTTGGACTTCCTTCACCATTTTCTAGGCATTTCTGACACTTTATCACCTGGTTGGTAATTTAGTTGTTGCATATACACAAACTGTAACTTCCAAACATTTTCTAAGGGTAATTCCATGTCTAATGTTCTTGCAAAACTTGTAAATATTTTTTACATGCTCTAAACAGTCATATTGACACACTAGTCGTTCATACAGTGCCTGCCAAAGCCACCACCTATTCACCTAACAAGAGTTGAAGATCAAGGATTATTTCCATATAGCGAACTTGCTATTTTAGGAGAAGTACAACCCCATTCAAACAAAAATTTTTTCCAAATTTACTTTTCTACTTGCCAGAATATTTCTGGATTTAATTTTAAATATTTTTCTTCATCCAGCCCATTATTAAATGGACGCATTCTTCAATGATATAATTGCTCCCAAGTATGATGAAAAAGTAACAGATGATACAAATTGCAAATGATTATTCCTCTGTGTCATCAGATGATAGAAGACAATGAATTCAGTGCATACAAGAAA
This sequence comes from Laticauda colubrina, assembly GCA_015471245.1. Classification (NCBI taxonomy): domain Eukaryota; kingdom Metazoa; phylum Chordata; class Lepidosauria; order Squamata; family Elapidae; genus Laticauda; species Laticauda colubrina. The sequence goes on from BLBF01000053.1 coordinate 8,323,690, forward strand.
AGGAAAAGTTTAAAGAGAGACAGTTTTAACTGGTATGCTATAAGCTTGCCTGAGGACCTACATTTATAGTTTTTTAAGTTATGTTTTTAGCATTAAATATACTTTTCTGTATTATATAATGTTCTCATTTTTTAATTTGCCATGAATTATATGAGATTTCATATTTGCCAGCAATTTTATATATGTGCCAAAGAACATAATGGACAAGGAGGGACATCATTAGTTTCATTACATCCCATAGTAGCTGAACAGTAATCCTCCAGCGTTGTTAATATGGGCTACACATCATACAAGAGAAGTCAAATGGTATTAAAAGCTGTTCAGGGGATCAGAGACACAGAACTACTGTATATTCTTTTGTTCCAAATTATCAACCACCCAAACAACTATAGTATTCTTAGTATGACATCCTGGATGAAAACCTATTTAAAATCAGTCCCAATATTCAGTATCATTCAAGTGCATCTGAAATTGAAACTGCTTTTAGATCATCTTTTCAAGAAATGCATTATTTAAGAATTGCTATTGATGTAAAAGACAAAATTTATGTCTTCCTTACCGGGGGGAAGGGGGTGCATGGCAACAGGAAAAATCCATGTAATATTCTGTCTCACCCCCCAATAAATACATGCACCTCTTGTATATATCTGTATGCCATATTTCACATCACAGCTCCAAATAACTATTTAAATGTTGAAGTATTTCTTTACATATTTAAAAAGAAAGCAATAATTTAAGAACTCATTACAATTAATTGCCTGTAAACTAAAATATCTCATTTCTAAATTTAACTGTACCTGCCTAAAACACCCATTCTTTCAAACTCAAATCACTGTCACCCCTACTCTTTATCCTTACTTTAGAAAATCTTTTGGAAAACATTAAGAAAAATGAAGAAATTAAAGGGGCTTTAATTAAAAAAGGAACACTATAAAGTACAGGCCTTCGCTGATGATATAGTATTTTTCCTGGAGGATACTGGAGTAAAATTAATCAAGGAAATTGAAGAATTTGGCAGTGTCGCGGGACTTAAGATAAATAAAAACAAAACAAAGATATTGACCAAAAATGTAAAGGACAAGCAAAAAATAAATAAGAATTGGGAGGAAAATTGGGAATGCAAAGTATGAAAAGGGTAAAATATTTAGACATCTGGCTAACATCAAGATGTTCTTCAATTAAAAAAGGTAATTATGATAAATTAATAATACAAATTTAAAAAGAGTTGGAAATGTGGGGGAACTTACAGTTATCATTACTGAGGAAAATTGCAGCAGTCAAAATGTCCAAGTTACCAAAAATACTATATCTTTTCCAAACTGTACCAATAAAATTGGATAAAAAGTTTTTCAGATAATTAGATAAAATAATAACTAAATTTGTCTGGCAGGGAAAAAAGCTAGGATAAAAATGAAGCTATTACAGGACAAAAGAGAAAGAGGTGGCTTTGGACTTCCTGAAATGTATTATCAGGCAGCAGCTATGGTATGGATTAAAGACTGGATCAATTTGGAAAATAAAAGAACACTGTTGATAGAAGGTCACAATTTGCAGAAAGGGTGGCATAGCTTTCTATCGGATGGGAAAAGCAAACATGCATATTTTCAGAGACACATGATCAGAGACTCACTAATTCAGATATGGAACAAAATTAAAAAGAATCAATACACCAAAATACCATACTGGTTGTCAACTATGGAAGCACAAATCTACCCAAATGCAATAGATCTGGAAAACAAAGAGGAGTTATAAAGATTTATTAGATGCACAAGGAAGGCTGAAAATAATACAATAATTACAGCAACAAAACATAGACTGGTGGCCATACATACAAGTTCAGGCGAGATATAAAAAAGACAAAGAACAATGTGAATTTTATATGGAAAAACACCAATTAGACAGGATTCTACAAGGAATGGAATGGAAAAAAATGATTTCAAGAATAAACATTTTTTTACTAGATTTAAAATGGAAGAAGAGGTGGTAAAAGAAACTATGGTGGTATGGGCAAAAAATGTTGGCCACAATATAGATTTGGAAAATTGAGAAAAATGTGGGGACTAAATTACAAATTAATCATATCCACAGCATACAGGGAAAACCTGTATAAAATGTTCTAGAGGTAGCCCCTCCCCCCCCCCCCCAGTACATTGGCAAAAATGTTTAATTTAAACCCAAATTGTTGAAAGTGCGGGAAAGAAAAAGGCACTTATTTTCATATCTGGTGGACATGCCCAGAAGTAAAGAAATACTGGAATACAATCAGACAATGGCTAGAGGAAATTATAAATCAGAAAACTGAATTTAATCCAGAATTTTTTTTATTAGGTATAATAACAGAAAAATGCAGTAAAAAAGATAGGTACATTATATTACATACACTAACAGCTGCAAGGATTTCGTATGTGAAACTTTGGAAGGAGAAAAGGGTATCATCAGAAGGCACGGTTATAAAGAAAATAAGAGACGGTATAGAGATGGATAGGCTAACGTTGAAATTAAAAGACAAAGAAGAATTGTATCTCTATATATTAGAGAACAATGATGGCTAACCTTTTTGGGCTCCTGTGCCAAAAACTGTGCGTGTGCTTGCACAATTGCGCTCATGTGCCAGCACCCAGAAGACAATGCACTACCTCCATATCCTACGCATGCAGGCGCCTCACAGCTGATTTTCAGCTGGTTTGAGGCCTTTTTCGGCATCCCAGAGGCTTGAGGAAGGCTTCTGCAGATTTTGCAGGCCGAAAACTAGCCCTGTTTTGTCACTTCCAATATTTTTGGAAAAATGGGAAATGATGAAACCAGCCTAGTTTTCTGCCTGCAAAGCCTGCAGAAACCTTCAAGCCTTTGGGAGGCCAAAAAAGGCCTCAAATCAGCTGAAAAATCAGCTGTGAGGCACTCACATACACAGTGAGGTAAGTTTGCCTGCAGCTCACATGTCGGCACAAATGGCTCTCAATGCCACCTGTGGCACATGTGCCATAGGTTCGCCATCACAGTTATACAGCATGGGATGCCTGGTATGAGTGGTTTAGAAATAAAAATAAAATAAAATGGCAATTAGGAAAAGAATGAGGATGTAAATATGTATATGTTATAGAAAAGATTGAAATGTAAGATGAAATATATTTATTTGTAACAAGAATGATATGTAATGATAATGAAATAAGTAACCATATATTGAAAAACGTAAGGAAATGTAAAAGATGTCTTGTGTTGATAACAATGCATATAGTTTTATTTTATGTTTTTAAACTTTGGAAAATTAATAAAGTATTAAATAAAATGAAATAAAATGACGCTCCCACCAGATCCATGGTCAAAATGGCAGTGGGGGAGTGCTTTCCAACAGAGCTTCAGAAGACTGATCTTTGGGCCTGACCGCTGCTCATGGACTGTCTCCCTGAAGGACAGGCAGCCCCAAGAGCCTCCTAATTGAGCCGCTATCCCCTGTCGCAAGCTGCGCTCCCTCTCAGGACAGTCAGCCAGGCAGGCACACCAATGCTCACGCTCTGTTAGGAAATGCCCCAAAATCACCGCAAGGAGATTCTTTGAGCCCAGTGACTCGAACCGAAGGCTCTAGTCGCTGAACAGAGATGGTTTGCAATAACACAAACAAAGGTTGTACAAACACTTTTCAACTCCAATTCTGAAGAACTCAAGAGTGCTAAAAAATATGTCTGCAGAGCTCCAGACTGCATAGAAAACGAGGGACTGTTGGAGAGCAGGAGGCATGTCCTCAGTTTAAACAACTCATTCTAAAGAGTTAGCAGAGCAGAGTCAGTCAACCCAAGCTTCTGGATCCTATTGACATCACTCTGCAGAATGCCCTATTTTGATAACTAGTAGAATATTGTTTTTAAAATATCACTTATTATTACCTTAACATGAATAACACCTTAAAAAGTGCTTAATAAGAGTTAGTTATAATTGATTACCTGTCAGAAATGCAATTCAAGAGTAGAAAAATTCATTCAATACTTTTTCCTGCTATTCCCACATTTGGATTAATCTCCATAAGCCTGTTACTATGAATGTATACTACTAAGTAATATGGATTTACATATTCTTCTAGGCTATAATTGCCTTTATTTAGAATCTATTGTAAAATTTTTACATATAGAGGATTGGTTTTGTTGTTATTGTATAACACTTTACAGAAGAATTACAGCATAACACTGGCAGAACAACCTGATTTGAAGCACTGATAATGCATTTCTTATTAACATATGAACTGAGGAGCTGCTATATTTTGTTCTGGGTTTGTTTATTCAATTAAGAGTTAAAGAAAAGGGCTGTTGGTACTTACCTGATACACCCATTCTCTGTGAGCTGTGAAGAGCATCCAGTAGTCAGGGAGGTGCTTCAGTCTCTCATTGGATAGGCTGGGCTTAATTGCAAGGATGCTCATCCTCCTCCACGGGACTCCTCCCTAGCGTCCCCCAATTTTGGCGAAGTCGAAGTGATGAAACCTTCTTTTCCTTCACCCTAACAGTTGCCTGGAATAGGACACCACCAGATGCTCTTCACAGCTCATAGAAAATGGGCGTATCAGGTAAGTATCAATCCCCCTTCTCCAAATGAGTTGTTCAGAGCATCCAGTAGTGGGACATACCAAAGCTTGGCTTGTCCTACAGAAGGGCATCCTTCTGGCATGAAGTTCCCTTCTGGTCCCTGTAGACTTATTGCAAAACTCTCCCACCAAAAAAAGCCTCGGCTGAGGCAAAGACATCTATTTTATAGTGTCTAATGAAGGGCAATGGAGAGGCCCAAGTTGCCACCTGACAAATTTCCTCTACCGGCACTTGCGTGGTCCATGCCACTGACATTAGAGAGCTCCTGGTTGAATGCGCTGTTATTCCCCTCAGCACTGGCAGTGATTGAGTCTCATACGTCTTAGCAATCATGGCTCTCAACCACCTGCTAATTGTTGAAGATGATATCTTGCGCCCCTGAGTGGCAGGTTGAAAAGAAACAAAAAGAGCCTCTGTTTTCCTGAAAAGTGTCATGCGGTATAAATCTGTATGTAGAGCACGTCTCACGTCAAGCTGATGCCATTGGCATTCAAGGCTCTGTGCCGACCCCGGACAAACATTCAACAGGACCAGTTCTTGTGCCCTATGGAAAGCCAAATTAATTTTTGGGATGAACGTTGGATCTGGACAAAGAACTACTCTTTTGGAATGAAAAATACAGAGGTCTGACCAATAAGGTGGCTAGTTCTGAGATTCGTCTTGCTGATGTTATTGCTACTAAGAAAACCACCTGGTAGGTTAGGAAGTGGAGACCCGTGGTCTTCAGGGGCTCAAAGGGGTACTTTGTGAGTGAGGTGAGAACTTTGATAAGGTCCCAAGTTGGATAACAGTGCACCACTGGGGGCCGTAAATTTGTGGCACCATGAATAAAGCTGTGTGTGGGTGATGGGCAATTAACGCAGATCTCCCCAGGTGACGACCAAAGCTAGGGATGCCGCCTGTCTTTGCAAGGTTTTCGGTGAGAGTCCCTTGTCCAGGCCTTCTTGTAAGAACTCTAATACTTGTGCTATTGACAGAGAGGTGGGGTCTGTGCGAGATTTAACACACCATCTACAGAAAATATTCCATGTGGCACTGTATATGTGATTTGATGAAGGGCGCCTGGCTGCTTGGATGGTAGAGATGACTTTGTTTGAAAGTCTCTTGCTTTTCAGATGTCTCCGCTCAATCTCCATACAGCTTAAGTGGAGCCACTGTGGGTCCGGATGTTGAATTGGACCCTGGGTGAGCGAGATTCTGTCTGGCAGAATTCTCCATGGTTCTGCTGACAACAAATCACTGAGATCCACGAACCACAGTTCCTGGGCCAGTATGGTGCCACCAACAACAGCTCCTCTTTCTCTTCCAGAAGTTTTCAGACCACCTTGGGACACACTGGAAGAGGGGGAAATGCATGGGCAATGTGCTCCCCATCCAAACAGGCTGACATCTCTTCTGATGGACAATCTGATGGGGGTCCTTGAAATGGCAATCTTTGTTGATGGTTGGAATGGTCCACCAGTGAAGGGATATCAGGACATTTGATGTTACTTTGACCTGGGACGTGGACTTGCTTCTTCCTGATCGTTAGTATGGAAGCAGGTACCATTGTAGGGTTCTGGCATCAAGCCAGGCCCAGGGAACAATAGAGATGCAGAAGATCATTTTCCCCAACAATTTATATAAGTGAGCCATTTGAGTGTTCTAATCTCCTGAGCTAATTGTTTAATGTTCTCTTGCCTATCTGGACAGAGGAAAAACCTTCCCTTCCACTGTGTCTATAATAGCTCCCAAGTGAATTAAGCGAGTTGATGGAGTTAAGGGACTCTTTGCCCAGTTTATAGAAAACCCATCTTGTTGGAGGGTCTGTAATGTGATCTGAGTGTATTTTACGGCCTGTCGAGTGGATGATGACAAAAGTAAAATGTCATCAAGATAGCACTGTAACTGAACAGGTTTACCCCTGAGATAGGAGGCCAGGGCTGCCAGAACCTTCTTAAAGGTCCTGGCAGAGGATGCTAAACCAAAAGGTAGGGTGATGTTAAAACAGCACCCTGTCTAATGCTGAGCAGAATAGATTGTGCAATGTGCTCATTTTAAACTTTCGGTAGACCAGAGAGCGATTGAGGCGTTTTACATCTAAAATTGCTCTCCACCCTCCCAAACTCTTCTGTACCACAAAAAGATGTGAGTAATATCCATGTCCTCGTTGATCTGGTGCCACTGGTTGAATGGCTCGGAACTCCAGCAAATGGTGGATAGCTGTCTCCATAAGAGTCATTTTAATACGGTCCCTAGAAAGTGGGTATGTCATGAAGAAGTTCGGGGGTATGGATTGGAATTCCAGAGCTAAACTGAACCTAATGGTTTCTCTGACCCATGAGTCTGAGGTAGAAGAATCCCATTGGTTTGCTAAAAGTTTTAGTCATCTGCCAATGGAAGTGTTGGCATTGGCCCTATTTGGGGCAGCGGAATGCCCTGATTTTTACCTTGCCTTCCCCTTCTATTATCCTGTCCCCAAAGTCAGATCTTTCTGACTGCTGCCCCTGCCTGTATCCAGCCTGTATCCAGTCTGTATCCAGCCTACATCAATACAACAGTGCTCGCAAGGAAGTGGTACGGCCGATTGTCCCAACCAACCAGTTGGCAGCACTGGTGGTTTCCAGAGCCCAAAAGAAGAAGAGAGAAGTTGATTTGTCGAATGATTTGACTGCACAATTAAGAGAGGCTCTAAAACTTGATCACTGGTTCCTGGCTCACTCAAATAATTGTACAGTTAGAGATGGATTGGCATGGGTGGGAGCCAAATTATATGTGCCAGGGAAACTGAGGAACCTAATATTACAGCAAGCTCATGACTCTAAAGTGGCTGGTCATTTTGGATTCATGAAAACTTTGTACTTGATTAAATGGCAATTTTGGTGGCCTACTTTGAAGAAGGACATTGAAACTTATATAGCTAGTTGTTCTATTTGTGCGTCAGCCAAACGACCTCCTGGTAAGCCAGCAGGCTTGCTACAAAATGTGGCTAGACCAACGGCTCCATGGAAGGAAATCTCTATGGACTTTATAGTGGAATTACCTGAAAGTGGGGGAAATTCAGTTATTTGGGTGCTAACTGATTTGTTTTCCAAACAAGTACATTTCATACCTTGTTCGAAGATCCCATATGCAAAAACGTTGGCTAAACTGTTTATTTTACATATCTACAGGTTACATGGGATTCCTGAAAGCATAATCTCAGACAGGGGTGTCCAATTCACTTTGAACTTTTGGAAAGAATTTCTGAAGCTACTGGGTTCCACCCAGGTAAAGCTCCGCCCACCACCCACAAACCAATGGGGCTTGTGAGAGGACTAATGTGGTATTGGAACAATATCTTAGATGTTACATAAATTATCAACAAGATAATTGGGCTGAGTTATTGCCATTTGCTGAGGTGACATATAACAATTCTGTACATAGCAGTACTGGGTTTACTCCATTTAGAGTGGCATCAGGGCAAGACTTTGTACCCATACCCGAACTTCCACATGAGAAGCCTAACATTCAGTCATTAGATGAATGGATAACACAACTCCAGCTTACCTGGCTGGTTACTTGTAAAGCATTAGATGATGCACATCAAGCTCATAAGAAATTTGCAGACAAAAAGATCTCCACAAAAACCATATCAGGTGGGCAACTAAGTCTTTTTATCTACCAGATATTTGCAAACCACCCAAAAGTCAAAAAAGCTTGGCCCTAAGTACATTGGGCCTTTCTCTATTGAACAAATTGTGAACCCTGTGGCAGTCCAACTAAAATTACCAAAAACTCTTCGACGGATCCACCCAGTCTTCCATGTTAGTCTGTTAAAACCTGAACATACTTCCGAGTTGAGACCGACCCAGATTGATCCTCCTGTACCATTGCTAATTGAAGGTGAAAAACATTTTGAAGTTAAAGAAATTTTGGATTCTCGGAAACGGAGGGGTCGACTCCAATATTTGATTGCTTGGAAACATTTTCTTCCTTCCCAGGCTGAGTGGGTCAATGAAAAGGATGTTATCACTGGTCAAGGCATTTTGTAGTAAATATCCTGATAAACCCTAAAACTATCAATATTTCAATGTTACCTGTATATTGACTATTATCTTCTATGTTTTCTTTTCTAGGATTAACATCCTTTTTTTAGGAGGGCCGAATGTCAGCCTTCAGGATTTTAGCCTTCAAGACCTTCCCCCTTTCCTTTGCATCTTTTGGCTGTCATAAGTAACGGGGGGAGGAGGGGAGATAGTTGTGGGAAGTGAGCTGGAGGTGTTACAAAGTGGAACTGTATAAACTGGGGGGGGGAAGAGTAGATTCTTGCTTAGGTTTCTGTTTCTTGCTTAGCTTTCTATTCTCTGCGCAGCTGCAAACCTTTATCAAAATATGCCAAGGTCAATGGCCAGAAGTGTCATCACCACCTGAAGAAGTCCACATGATGACATTCACAACTTTTAAGTGGAAGAACCATTTGAACTATTGGGAGTGGGAACATTGCCATCACTTTGTATATGTGATTTACGCGTCTATTTTCTCAGATTCAGAATTCTTTTGTTGCTACCACTTGACTTCCAGTAAAAGATATCTTTTCTCTAATTAAAAAAGTCTAAGTATTTCTTTCTTGGATTTTGAATGGAGCACCAGCTTACAGGCTCTCTGGAATCTTGGGGAATATGAACCCTGATAGAAGGGACGGAAGGAACCCCTCTGAAAGGACTGGGTATTCCTGTTATCTGATTTGCAAAAAAGATAGGGGAGGATCTTTTTCTTATTTCTGATTTCTATCAGGAGCGGATCAAGGGCAGTGCCAAACAACTTGTCTCCCAGAATGGGGGGATGAGGCAAGCTTCCACTTGTGCTTAGTGTCAGCTTGCCAGTATCTGAGCCATAGTAATCACCATGCTGTAACCTGGGATGCTATTGCTCTTGATGAAAATGTAACCAAATTGAGTGTTGCATCTGCTGAGAATGCATTTGCTATTAGTTTGGCTATGTCCTAATGCACCCTGACATTACAGGTCAGGAAGGTATCCCTCAGGTGAGGGAGCCACCTAAGGGATGATCTGGTAAAAAAAGATGTGGCTGTGGCCGCTCTTATGTCCCATGCATCTGACTGGTGTGCTTTATTTAGAGCTAACTCTGTTCTTTTATTCTCTGGTTTAAGCACTTCCTCCACCTCACCGGGAATAGTGGAGGAGGAGGCCAAAGCTACAACAGGATCATCAACTTCTGGTGTGTTTAGGGAGTTAGAGAATTCTGGTGCAAGGTTGTAAAACGTCCTGTTGTATCCTGTGGAGGCGGGGTATGCAGCTGCAGAAGCCCATTGTTTTTGTACCAGATCAGTAAACATCTACAGAACTATGATTACATCTGCCTCAGTAACTGATTGAGGAAAAAAATCAAGTCCTTTGACTCCTCCTATATTGTTGTTGGTAGGGAAGAGGGGGTCAATTTGTAAAGGCGTGCGGTGTGTTTCGCCTTGAACAGGAGTTACTTAATTAATTGAGGGTGGAACAGACCCGTAAGTGTCGGCTTATCAGGCATGAGACCCTCATCATACAACATGCCCCTTTCTAGGTGTTCTGCCTCTGATAGGGCTGGGTCACCATCATGTGAAGACCCTGACTCAACTTGTTCCATTTGGTCATTTTGGCCTTCCTCATCTTGCATGCCCTGGGGAGGTATGTCTGGAATCATAGAACTCTTCCCATTGGGGAGGTACCTGTGGGTAATGCTCTTCTGTCCTGATTAGTGACCGTACTGATTATGAATCACAGTCAGAAGCTGCGGATTGCCATCTGACCAGAACGGTTTGTTGTACTCTAGCTGCGATGTCCTGTTGTATTGCTAGCTCCATCCATGCTCTCATTCTAACGGGAATATCTTCCGGGAAGGACTCCTCTTGATGAAGTCCAGCTGCTGTTAGGGTAAATGTGGCAACAGGTGCCGCTGTTGAGGTGCTAGGATGAACTTGCATGGCAGAGCTGCACCTGGATTGTAGAGACAGGTCCAGGGGAGGAGACTGGGGACTTTGGACCTGAGAGACCCAAGGAGGAGACGAGGCTGAGGTAGCCTTCTCAGCCTCCCACATGTACTTCTTCATGTGCTTTTCTAATGCCTGGTGGCATCTATTGGCATTCTTGCAGCGGCCTTTGGAGGTCTCTTAGACTCTTTAGACTTGCCCAGGGCCCTGGTCATAAGTCTGGAGGTTCATGCTCTAGAGCTACTACTGCTTGTCATTGTGACCCGTTGGATTATAGTGTAGAAAAAGGAAAAAAAATCTGTATATACACAAACACACCTACACACACACACGGTATTCAGCTTCGTTCGGGTATTTTCCCACATCATTATAGTTGTGCTTTTAAAGTTGTAGTGGTGTGTGTGTGTGTGTGTATGTGCTGTTCAGCTTCCTTCAGGTATTATCCCACGTCATTGTAGTGCTTTTAAAGTTGTAGCAATGTTTCAGCAGAATCTCATCTGCCATCATCAGGCTTCTTACGAACTCAATACAGAAGCCTGATGATGGCAGATTAGATTCTGCTGAAACGTTGCTACAACTTTAAAAGCACTACAATGACGTGCGATAATACCCGAAGGAAGCTGAACAGCACACATGTAAGTACCCGCGAAAACTTAAAAAAAACATATACATACATACATACATACATTTATATATATATGCTGTTCAGCTTCCTTCAGGTATTATCCCACGTCATTGTAGTTGTGCTTTTAAAGGGGACTTATACACACACACACACACACACATCCATCTATGAGGCTGCAGCTTAGGGTGGTTGGCACACCCAGGGACTGCTCCAGAAGCGGACAGGGAACTCTTAAGAAAAAATTCAATTCCCCCTTTTGATATAATCTTTTTTTTTTAAATAAGAACACAGAAGTTTTGGAAATTATGAGTATTGTTAAATTCCTCAGTATCTTCAATCAATTGCACTGATGAAGACCAGATTAATTCAAATTAATTCAAATAGATGAGAACACGTATTCAGGCCCGAAACTCTAGCAATGGGCCTGCAACAGCTGCCCTGCACAGGCGGATTTAGGCCTTGGTGCTCGTTGTTGAGCTGCTGGAAGAAATATGTTGTGAGATTAGCCAACTAATTTCCTCTACGACACCAAATGGATGGGGAAGCAGAGATGTAAGTCCCCTTGGCCTGTGAAAGGAGAACCCTGATGGGGAAAGTGCCTCTCACAGTCTAATTATTCAATGCCGAATTGGCGCCACACGGTCTTCAAAATGGCACTGACCACTTTCTTTGCATGGTGAGAATGATTCAGCAGCTAGTTCCCACCTAAACCATGACTAAGAAGTCACCAACAGATCTCAAAAAACAAAACAAAAAACCAAGACGGGGAGGGGTAAAAGGTGCTGATGCCTCCACCCACTTCGGCGTTCTGCAGGGGAAAAGCCTCGAGACGTTAAAACCACTGAACATGAGCCACGCTCGCTGTTCGGAATGGCGCTGCTTAAACTCGGAATCGCAATGTCAAGAGTTTTAGAGTCGTGGTTTGGAGGCTGCCGCCTCAATCCACTCTTGGGACGCCAAGAGCACTTTCCAGGAAACCTGAGGCTTTGAGAAGTTTTAGGGTTTTTGCTCCTATTCCGGCCAAGGAAAAGAAAAGCTGCCTATTCCTATGAAGGCTGAGCAAAAACTGTACAACGCTAGGGAGGAGTCCTGTGGAGGAGGAGGAACGTCCTCGAATTAAGCCCAGCCTATCCAATGAGAGACTGAAGCACCTCCCCAACTACTGGATGCTCTGAACAGCTCATCTGGAGAACGGCTTTTCAGCAATTTTATCAAATTTCTCATATTTTTTAATGATAAAAATATCCAGATCTTATTTATGTTCTCTTTTCCACATTTTTAAAATTGCATATTGAATCAGATCATTAATACAATTTCATGCAAACATATTAATTTGATATAGATTTTTTTAAAAAAAGAATCAGTCTTTACAAATCAGTTACAGGAGAGGCTGCAAGGGGCTGGAATAGAGATTGAGCTTTCTCCATACTGTTTTCCTTTACAACTCCCAAGGCATGTGAATGAGCTATATATTGATATTTTAGCCCTCACCTACCTACATGGAGCTTATAAGGTTGCTCACTACTGGGCAAAAACAATTAGCAATGTGTAATTTTTTAAAATGGAATATGAAAAGTCCATTCTTCTTACAAGTTCATTAACTGTTGTAATAATCAATATTGCTGGCATGCCACTTCTATAATACACAGTACAAGTCTTCAAGTAGGTAGCAGCATCAACAAATGCTAATGTGAAAATTAAGAAAAAGAAATGGTACAATCTTAACAGGTATTCAGAGAAAAAAAATAGCATACTGGAGGTCTACCAGGACGACCACGTTTTCTTTTCCCCTTCAATTGTGTTTCTTCCAATTCACTTCCAACATCTGAATGTGCAGTAGTTTCATTTGTAGAATCCCTGAAAGAAAATGTCAATTAAAATTAATTTGTAAGCATAAGTACATAAACAAAAGTAGTAATAATTTGTGCTAATACAAATGATAGACACTATAAATTGAAACAAATTCAGTAAATTGAGATTACCTACTATATGCACTCAAATTATCTCAACTCATAAAATTACTAATATGAAAATCATATAGTCAACAGTTCTTTTAGGTTATTTTGCTGAATTATAATATCCAGTAACCATCATCACTGACCATAATGCCTTGATTTCAAGGAAATTGGAATCCAACATCTAGAGAGCTATAAATTTTCAAGACCTGAATCTAAGCACATAAAAGATCTGTAAATGGATTATTTATTAATTGATTTAATTATTAGATTAATAATGACTTGACTATCATCCTTGAGGTATTTATTTATTTTTAAAGATATTTATGTAATTGGCCATCTTAAATCAAACTCCCAGATACCCCATCAACAATTAAACATCAATAAAAAAGCATAATATATATGTCTATTAAAACCATAAATATTAAAAACCAAAGTTAAGCTTTCAATATCCTTATTAAATCCTCTCATCCACCTCAGTGCTATCCCAGTGCTAAGGACAGTGCCCATCCAATCAGATTTGATAGGATGAAGTAGATGGTCTTAGGTTCCACAGATATTCTGGCTTTGTGCCATATACAATGTATGCTGGACCTCCTGTTTGGGGTTTCATTCCTATCTATACGAGTCTCTCAAAAATAATATATGTATTAATATTAATAGTTATTTCATTTTCAAATCATCACAATAATGCAATTCTTTTAGAGATGGGGACGAAATCTACAACTTGTCACAAGCAAATGGTTACATTCAGTTTATATAACATTCAAAAGATAACAAGTCTTTTAGCAAGAAAATAAGAACTCTCTCTCTCTCTCTCTCTCTCTCTCTCTCTCTCTCTCTCTCTCTC
>BLBF01000053.1:8337743-8358289 GCA_015471245.1 Laticauda colubrina
CTCTCTCTCTCTCTCTCTCTCTCTCTCTCTCTCTCTCTCTCTCTCTGAGAATGGAACTGGAGATGGTATCCTGCGATCCCAAATAAAGTACTATCAATCGGTAGGAAAATGGGAGAGGGGAGGATTTTCCTACAGACTTTTTTTGGGGATTTTCCAAGAGTCTGTCAGCCTTCAAGATCTTCTACTATCACTTTGAATCTTTTGGCTGTCATAAGAAACGGGGGGGGGGGGGTGGGATGAGTCTGGGAAGCGTGCTGGAGGTGTTACATTTTTCTGTTGTGTAAATGAGGAGGGGGGAGCATACATCAGAGTTAGGTTTCTATTTCTGGGTTAGCTTTCTTTTCTCTGCACAACTGCAACCCATTATCAAAATATGCCAAGGTCAACGGACAGAGGCCTCATCATCACCTGAAGATGCCCACATGATCATATTCACAATTTCTAATTGGAAGTTTCATCTGAACTATTGGGGGTGGGAACATTTCCATCACTTTGTATATGTGATTTGCGCGCCTAATTTCTCAGATTCAGAATTCTTTGGTTGCTACCACTTCATTTTCAGTAAAAGATATATTTTCTCTAACTTAAAGAGTCTAAGTATTTCTTTCTTGGATTTTGAATGGAGCATCTCATGACAGAGTCTCTGGTCTGCGGGATTTAAAAATTATGAAATAAAATGATGACTTTGGTGGTCCCTGAGGTCCAAAAGGTTGGCAACCCCGGGTTAGGGAAAGTACTATATCAATATACATAAAAGAACACAACAAAAAATGTTCTTTCTTTGCCAGCTCAGAAAGCTCAAACTGCCCAAGGAGCTGCTGAACCAGTTCTACAGAGGAATTATTGAGTCTATCATCTGCACTTCTATAACTGTCTGGATTGGTTCTGCAACCCAACAGAACACACACAGACTTCAGAGGATAATTAGGACTGCAGAAAAAACAATTACTACCAACCTGCCTTCAATCGAGCACCTGTACACTGCACGAGTCAAAAAGAGGGCTGTGAAAATATTTACAGACCTCTCACATCCCAGTCATAAACTGTTTCAACTCCTTCCCTCAAAATGACGCAATAGAGCACTGCACACTAGAACTAGACACAAGAACAGTTTTTTCCCAAAAGCCATCACTGCTAAAATAATTCCCTCAACACTGTTCAACTATTACAAAGTCTGCACTACTATTACTGTAAATCTTCTCATCACTCCTTATCATCCATCACCTCCTACTTGTGACTGTATGACTATAACTTTGTCGCTTGTATCCTTACGATTTATAGTGACTGTTTCCTAGTATGATTTGATTGCTTATTGTACCCTATGACTATCATTCAGTGTTGTACCTATGGTTCTTGACTCTTTTTTTTTGTTTAAGTTTTATTGATTTTTAAAAACAAACAAAAAAACAAACAAAACATAAAAACATCCAACTTTCTTCCACAAATATACAAGCAATGTGTCGGTTGGTTTGCAATTTTTTTGTGCTTCAATTTCATAGTCTCAGTTACAGTTACATTACATAATAACTCATATTATCAATCAAAAATTGAATATCTTAGCATTATTATTAATCATTTGACTATAATTTTGTTCATTCATACTTTGCGAGATAGCTACACTTTACTTAGTTTATTTTATAACAATTCATATAGTCCTCCCAAATCTATCCTAAAAACATTTTATATATATAATAACAATAAAAAAGAAAAGAAATACATCTTTATATATTCATTATTTTCTAAAATTCTGTATATTCTATTATTATATTTTGTTATCTAGCCATTGATAGAAAAGGTCCCAAATTTTGTAAAATTGATTATTCTCTTGTTCTCTAATTTCAAATGTCAATCTGCTCATTTCAACACATTCCAGTATTTTCTTGATTGTTTCTTCCCCCAAGCAATCATAGTCTCTTTAACTTGTTCTTCCAGTTTAATTTCTAATATCCATGCAGTTTTTTAATCACCTTCTCATCAGTACCTGTCAAAATCTTATCTAAATCAGTCAATTTATTATAGAAACCTTCTGTTTTAAAATCTTTTTCACACCTTGAATGTATTTGCGCATAAGAAAACCAATGCATCTTTATACCTTGTTCCTCTAGTTTTTGCAGCTATTTAAGTTTACCCTTTTCATTCAAAATTTCCCCATATCTAACTGTTTGTTCCTTCGTGTATGTTATAGGATAAGAAAATGCTTCAATAGTCGATAACCAGACTGGAATTTTCAAATAACATTGTCTTTTAATCTTCTCCCAATTTAACCACAGAGACTCCCGTATGTGATGTCTTCTAAAATAACCCTGTATTTTAGTTCCCTTATACCATAAAAAGGCACGCCACCCCAACAACAAATCATGTCCTTCTAATGTCAACAATCTAGTATTTCTTAATCTTATCCATTCCTTAGCCCATGTCAAGTTTGTAGCTTGGTAGTACAACTCCCAATTAGGCAGACCAAATCCTCCTCTAATTCTAATCTTGTAAAAGTTTTAACTTTATTCTTGCTTTCTTACCTTGCCATACATATTTCAACACAATTTTGTTTAAATCTTTAAAATATCCTTTCCAGGCCTAATTGGTATTGTTTGAAACAAATATAAAATTCTGGGTAAAATATTCATTTTGATTGTTGAAATTCTCCCTATTAATGACAATTGTAGGTTCTCCCATTTCATCGAATCTAGTGTTATCTGTTGTTTAAGTTTAGTGTAGTTGTTCTCTTTTAGTGTACTACATCTTGCTGTCAAATGTGTCCCCAAATACTTAGCCTTATTTGTGACTTGAATTTTCAATACATCTGCCAATTCTTCTTTTTGTCTTTGTAGCATATTCTTTGTCAAAATCTTTGTCTTATCTTTGTTTATTTTCAAGCCGGCCACCTTGCCATATGCCTCTATCTTTTCCAATAGTTTTGGTGCTGTTTCTAGAGGGTCTTCTAAAATAAAGGCCAAGTCATCCGCAAAACCTTGCAATTTGAATTCTTCCTTTTTAATTTTCATTCCTTTTATACTCTTTTCGTCTCTAATGTTTCGATTTAACACTTCCAAAGTTAGCATAAATAGCAAAGGTGATAGTAGGCAACCTTGTCTTGTACCTTTTCTGATATTGATAGAGTCTGTTAATTCTCCCTCTATCATTTACCTTTGCCGTTTGCTTATAATATATGGCCTGTATTGCTTGAATAAATTTTCTGGCGAAGCCCATCTGTTCCAATAATAACATGAATCTCCAGTTCACATTATCAAATGCCTTTTGTGCATCTAAAAATATCAAAGCCATTTGTTTTTCAGGGTGTGCCTCATAATATTCCAAAGTGTCCAATATTACTCTCATATTATCTTTAATTTGTTTCTTTAGCAGAAATCCATTTTGGTCAGGATGAATAAAATTATTTAAATATTTTTTGAGTGTCTCTGCCAATATTGATGTGAAAATTTTATAATCTGCATTTAATAAAGAAATGGGTCTATAATTCTTAATTTGTAATGGACCAGTCTCTTCTTTTGGAATAAGTGTAATGTAGGCTTCTGACCATGTTTTAGGTATCTTCTTCTTTAACATAACTTCATTCATGACTTCTAGCAATGGAAGGTTCAGTGATTCTTGTAATGTTTTATAGAATTCTGCTGAAGTCCATCTGGGCCTGGTGCCTTCCCATTATTTTGTTTCTTAAGTGCTTCAGTTAACTCCATCATGGTTATATTGCTTTCTAACATTTTTTCAATCTTTTTAGGTAACTTAGGTAGATTAGCATTCTATAAATACTGTTTAACTCTTTCCTCCTCAATATTCTCTTGCTCATATAATTTCCCATAAAAGTCTCTAATTATTTCCTTCTTCTCTTTATTGCCGTGGCAAATTTGACCTTGATCATCTGTTAACTGGTCTTTTCCTTGATTCTTTTTCCTTTCTCAATTTATATGCTAACCATCTACGTGGTTTGTTTGCATCCTCAAAATAATTCTGTTTAGCACTTCTAATTTTCTGTGCTAATTCTTCTTTCTCTATTAAACTCATTTTGTGATTATTTGTATCCAGTTTTAGCTTAATGTCTTAATGACACGCTAAGGGGAAATGACACCCTAAGGGGAAAAAAAGCATCTGTAAAAGTTTTGACAGAACTGAATAACCGGCTGTTTTTAAACAGAAGTGTCAAAGTAAGGCTTTGCTTTTTTTTTTTCTTATGGCGAGACTTCTATCTTGATTTTGCACTTGCTAACTGGACTGTTTTTTTCTCTATATCTACTTTTTCTTTTCTTTTTTGACTTTGTAGTATTCTAGGTTAGAGGCTCCCTTTAGTTGTTTTTATTTACTTGTTTTTATTTCTTTTTAACTTCTATTACGTTTTGTCTGGGAACGGAGGGGGAGAATTAGAATAAAGAAACTTTGTAACACTGCCAACTAGAGGCTTGAAAATATTTTTTTAAAATTTTTATTAGTTTTCAATAAACAAACATACACAAACAAAACACAAAACATAAAAATATAAAACTTCTTTTTGGAAAGTGGCTTAGTCCCGGGTTACATCTTTTTATACAGACATAAATTCAAAATTCATGCTCACTTTTTATCCCATTTCATATCTTATTTACCATTCTATATTTTCTACATAGCTCCTTCCCTCTTTTCACTCTCTTAATTCTATTTTATTTCATCTCAATTTAAATCATTATGCGTATTTCTTTTGTCTATTCTATTTCAATTTTCTATTATCTTTTCTCATTAACACAAAATTTCTCCAGTAATCACTGACTGAAGTATGACGACTTTAAACCTTTCCCCTAAATTTAACACTTAAAATAATATATACTTTTAATTCTGATTCTGCTTCGTACATTCTAAAGCTACTTACTATATTATAAATAAAAAAGAATAATAAGTTTATAATATAATTAAAACAATATTCCATAGCAAATTAAACTATATTATTAAATCCAGTTTTCTGACATTATTTCAGATATAAATACAATATAATCTTATATACTTTTGCAGAGTCTCTTTTTTTAATCATATTTTTACCCAGTATATCTGAATAAATCATGTTTCTTTACATCTTGTTTTAAACCTTTGTAACTTCTCTTCCCTTTGTCCCTTCTTTTCCTCTCCAATCCTCCCTTTATCCCCTTGTCTCTTAGTATATCTTTTGTCTGTTCTATTTCAATTTTCTATTCTTTTCTCATTAACACAAAATTTCTCCTGTAATCACAGATTGAAGTATGACACCTTTAAATCTTCCCCTAAATTTAACACTTAGAATAATATATACTTTTCATTCTGATTCTACTTAGTACATTCTGAAGCTACTTACTATATTGTAAAATAAAAAAGAATAATAAGTTTATAATATAATTAAAACAATAATCCATAGCAAATTAAGCTCTATTATTATCCCATTTCATATCTTATTTACCATTCTACATTTTCTATATAGCTCCTTCCCTCTTTTCACTCTCTTAATTCTATTTTATTTATTTCATCTCAATTTAAATCATTATGCGTATTTCTTTTGTCTATTCTATTTCAATTTTCTATTATCTTTTCTCATTAACACAAAATTTCTACTGTAATCACTGATTGAAGTATGACGACTTTAAACCTTTCCCCTAAATTTAACACTTAAAATAATATATACTTTTAATTCTGATTCTGCTTCGTACATTCTGAAGCTACTTACTATATTGTAAAATAAAAAAGAATAATAAGTTTATAATATAATTAAAACAATAATCCATAGCAAATTAAGCTCTATTATTAAATCCAATTTTCTGACATTATTTCAAATATAAATACAACAATATAATCTTATGTACTTTGCAGAATCTCTTTTTTAATCATATTTTTACCCACTATCTCTGAATAGAACTTTTTCTTTTCATCTTGTTTTAAACCTTTGTAACTTCTCTTCCCATTTTCCCTTCCTTTCTTGTCCAATCCTGTCTTTTTACCCCCTTGTCTCTTAATCTCCACCTTCTTAACCTCCACCTTCTTCTGTTATTTCTCTTTTCTGTTGCTTTCTGACATTGTATTGATTTTTCACCTTATATTTCCCTTTTTTGATTGTTTTTTTAAGTCTTAAATTCTCCATTCTCTTTCCCCTCTTTCCCTTTTTTCCCCGGCTAAAGTTGTTTGTTCATTAAAGATGGCTGCTTCTTCATCCCAATCTTCTTTTTGTTGTAGTTTCTGATAGGTATAAATTGCCATTTCTAAAAAATGGAAAACAGATCCAGAAGAGCCCTTCCCTTCTTAATCCTCTTCTTTTATCTTTTTAAATTCAATTTTCAGTTCATTAACAAGTAGTACCATTATAAAAAGTTTGTTTAGACAACCCAAATAGTTTTAGTCTTTCAAATAATAATTTCCAAAAGTCCCAAAGTCACCAAGCAATCCAAATACACACAGTCTATTTCATTTAGCACTTTCTTCTTTTTATATTTTCTCTTCCTGAAGTTATAGTTCAGTATAAAGCTCCAGTTAAAATATATCTTTTAGAAGTTTTGTTATAATTTCCCTCTAATCTTATAAATTCCAAGCAGCCTCCTCCAAGAAAATCTTAATATTGATTCTTTTCCTCTCCCTTCCCATTTATAGCAAAAAGAGTTGTTGTTTTTTCAATGCTCAGAAATCTTTGTTGTCCCCTTGGCTTCAATTTTCAATTTAATTACCTGCTGATGCCAAAATGGGTTCTCCGATTTCTCCATTCATTTGCTATCGCCATAAGGAAGGAGAGTGAGAAAAAACAAACTTTCTCTTTCATTCACCGCTTCTTCCTTCTTCGTCAGGAACGATGTATCTTTAATAAAACTTAAATTCCAGGGTATTTAAATATTAATTGTCATCCCAGTTAGCCAAAACCTTTCACTTTTTCAGCTTCCTCCTACACATTCTTATCCGGATGAAAGCTTCTTTGTGGTGGCCACTGCTGACCGCCACTCCACCACTTTCGAAAAAGGGAGTTAAGCCAGCTGAGGAGGGGGGGTTGCGATTCCCACGGACCCCTGCTGAGTCTCCCCTATCTTCAGTTACCTCTACGGGGTAACTATAGCTCCTAAATCCAGCTGGATTGGGGGCACTCCAGCGGCGAGCGCAGCAGGAACCGAGCACGATCACAGATTCCTGCCGCCACCGAAGCTTTGCAAACCGGAAATCCAAGGCTTGAAAATATTTTAGACGAAGCTGAGAAAGCAAGCTTTGAAATTCTTTTTCAAGGACATTGCTACTTGATAAGATAGAGAGAAGAGCACGGGAGAGTGTTATTGCAGATGTTCTTCTAGATTTCTATCAACAAATGAAATTTGGCTTTGAAGCTTGGAGAGAGTTATGACAAGAGCCTTGGATAATTAAATAACGTGCAGTGTGTCTTTTTATTCTCTTAAGTTGTGCTACCCCCCCCCCCACCAGCTGTACTGTTCATTTTGGCTTTTTAAAACCTTTATTTTTATAATACTTCCATTTTTGCTTAATATTTTAAAGGGAAAGCCTCAAAATTTTCTTTTTTTTTTTCCTTTCTTCTTTGGTATTTTTTGTTTTTTGATCTATTTGTTTGGTTCACTTTTATGCTTTTTTTTAAGTTGAGAATTCTCAATTGGATTAAGGTGTTGAAGAACCTAAAGAATAATTTTATTTTCTCATATTTTTTTTGTTTGCTCCTTTTAAACCTTTTTATTTTTCTCCGTCCTTTCTACCTAATTATTGATTGGATTAAGGTTAAGAAGACCCTGAAGAATTTTTTTCTCCTTTTGTTTTTATTATTATTAGATTTTTCTCTCTACCATTTTTATTTTTTATTTTGGATCATAATTGGCTATTCCACAATTGGATTAGGGTTTAGAAGAACCTGAAAATCCCGAATTGTTTAAAATGAGTAGGAAGTTTATAGCTTCTGGCTCCTCAACTTCTACTTCCGCCTCCCCACCATCTGGAGGAGAACATTCAATTCAGATAATGTTAAAGCAAGACAAAGATCAAGGAAGAGTGACTTTACAGATGATTATGCAAGGAATCCAAGAACTTAAAATAAAATCAGACACCACTGAAAAGAGCATAGAAAATATTGAGCAAAGAACAGAGAATATTGAACAAAGAACAGAGAATATTGAACAAAGAACAGGAAAAACTGATGAAAAGGTGGAGAATATTCAACAAATGATGGTGAAGTATGATGAGAGATTTCAAAATGTTGAAGAAGATAAACAAAGAGATAAGAAGATTGGAGATATTGATAGAAGATTAACAGTGGTTGAACAAGATAAAAGTGGGATGCTGAAATGGGAGATGGACAGATCAGAATTCTATCTCAGACATCAAAACATAGAGGAAGAAAAAGGACAAAATCTAGCTGAGATTATGATAGAAATATTGGCTGAAGCTTTGGAAATAACAGAAGAGAAGATGATGGATGGAGTAGATGAGATATACCAAGTTTTTACAAGATATGCGATGAGAAATAACCTACCAAGAGAAGTTCATATCAGATTTACAAAAAAAGCCATTAAAACACAAATATTACAAGTAGTAAAAGGGAAAACATTGAAATACAAAGGCAAGGAGATTGTGGTTTTAAAGCAAATACCCAGAAGAGTGAGAGAGATGAGAAGATAATACCGATTTCTGACTAAAATGCTATTGAAAAAAGAGGTGAATTATAGATGGCTAATCCCAGAAGGGTTAATATTTATATAGCAAGAACAGTGACATAGAATTGATTCAGTTGAGAAAGCAGAATTAGTTTATGCAGAATTTTTTGGAAGGAGAGAGGAGGAGGCAGAAAAAGAGATTTCACGAATTGAATTCCAAGATAACCAAATGGAGACTGAAAAAGATGAAGGCGCAGTAGGTGAATCGATGGAGATTAAAGAACAACGTGAACCAAGATCTATGAGAGCTGCCAAACCTAATTATAAAGCATAATCACGGAAGAGAAAAAACTGATTACAATGAATATAAATGGACATAATTCAGCTGTTAAAAGAAGGAAAATTTTTCACAAATTAGAGAAACTAAAATTTGATATAATTTGTCTACAAGAAGTACATATTAAAAAACAATATGAACAATTGTTGATACAACCGAAATTAGGGAAAATATTTACTTCTTTGACTCAATGTAATAAAAGAGGAGTGGTTTTATATATTAAGAGACCATCTTAGCAAAATTGATTTATACTGATGAAGATGGAAGAGTATTAATGGTGGAAATAATGGACAATAATACAAAAACACTCTTGATTGCAATTTATGCTCCGAATGATAAACAAGAAGAATTTTATAAAAAATTACACATGAAAATAATTGAACTGGACTATGTCAATATAGTTATGATGGGAGATTTCAATGGAATTGTAGACAATAAATTGGACTATATAGGAATAATAACAACAAAGCAAAATAGAAAGACTCTCCCCAAATCCTTTTTTAAAACGATAGGTGAAATAAACTTAAAAGATATATGGAAAGAAAGAAATGTTAAAACCAAACAATACACTTTTTACTCAAACAGACATTTCTCATGGTCCAGAATAGATATGATTTGGACTTCAACAGAACTAATATCTAATATTCAAGAAACAAATATCGAAACAAGTACTTGGGCAGATCATAATCCAGTGACAATTAAATGGAAAGGACAAAAAAGAAGATCGAGATGGACGTTAAATAATACTATTCTAAAGGAGAAGGATTTTATACAGCAGATGGAGGAAGAATTGCCTTTTTTCTTTAGAGAAAATAAAAAAGAAGACACTTCAATCCAGAATGTATGGGACACAATGAAGGCATATGCTAGAGGCTTGATAATAGAGTACACAAGGAAAAGGAGTATCAGGAAAAGGCAAGCCATGGAAGCTTTAGAAGATGAGTATAAAAGACTTGAAAAAGAATTACAGAAAACGCCACTGAAAAAAGGTTCTTGACTCTTGATGAATATATATTTTCTTTTATGTATACGGAGACTATTTGCACCAGGACAAATTCCTTGTGTGTCCAATTACACCTGGTCAATAAAGAATTCTATTCTATTTTTATTAACAGGGAAAATGACAAAGAAGAGGGTAAATGCTTTTGCATATAAAATTAGTACTGCATCACAAAATAAGTATATTGATCTGCAAGCTGCTGTATCAGGCAATTACACTGCACTAAGACGCATCTAGGCCTCGAGGACGAAACAAAGAAAAAAAATGTTATGTATATGAAAATAACGTAGTTGGGTTGACAATATATAAACTACAAATATATGTTTGCAGCTTTAAGGAAAAATACTGTAATGTATTATGCTGTGTTCTGGTTGGTTAATTATGCTACAAGTTGCCATAAGACGGAGTTATCGATCATGGTTAAATTATTTTTCTCTTACTCTTTTTCACTGATGATCTCTCTGACTCTGGACCGATACTAACATTGTTTATTTTGATATTCTGTTGATATTGAAGGTTATTTTGTTGTATTATGGTTTGATATTTGTCTGCTGTAAAAGACATAGAATTGGTCAGAAGACTTTATAACTGGATATTTTTGGACTGTGAAAAATGTGTATGACATGGACTGTTTATTGGACTCTGCTATTTCTTCAAGTAAACATTAACGCAACTTGTTCAACTCTGTGTGGCTGTATATTTCTTCATAATTGTTCTCATAAACTGTTTTCCATGTGCATATCCTTGTTATACAAGGGTTACTCTGAACATATCCTATCAAAAAATATGAATCTGGACCACCGTCTCACTGTACATATGGAGCGCCAAATATGGAGCAGCAGTGTTGTGAGGGCAGGAGGCAGAGCCTGAGGGGACCACAGATAGGTGTCCTTTCATGTGCCAGTTCTGCCTATTGACTCCTGCACTCCAACAGTGTTCAGCACTGTAAAAGGATCCCGCCACAACGTGGCTGCAATATTTGTTCCATAATATGCATCTTTTCCAATCGTAATTTCTTTAGATACACCCTGGTTCTAACGTCATGTTTTGAAGCTTACTTCTGTCTTCTATTTTTAACTATTAAACATATGGCTGAATGCAGATTTATCTCATAGCCCCTTGTTGGATTATGGAAATGAATTTTTCATATCATTTTCCCTTTGGTGGTGAAAGTGATTGGATTTCATTTATATTTCTATGGATTTCTATTAAAGGATTTGGTATTTCATTTATTCTTAAAATAATTTTGTTTTTTACTCTATTTTGATATATATATCTGGTCTTTTTCTTTTTTATTTCATTTTAAAAGAAACAGGAACTTCCCTTTTATATGTATTGTCCACTGTGGGAATTAATATCTGTTTCTTCTGTGCTTACTCGGTTATGTCCTTGTGATGAAATTGCTTGTTTTGTTGAGGAAGTTCGGTCATAAAAGGAAATGGGATTATATTAAAATTACAGCAGTAATAAATAATAACAAACTCTGAATACTATACACTATACATACTTTACAATGCCTCCCCCAAATCCAAAAAGAACCCATGTTTTTCAATTTACAAACTCTTATTTGAAAATCTAAATAAAATATTTGATGAATTAACAACAGCTTTACATCAACCTAAAGGTGACACTCAGATACAGGTCACATGTAATTAAATCAGACTTGCAATTGGGTGGACCGGAATTTAATTTGTCATTCATAGATTTCAAAGAGAAGTTTAGTTTGAGAATTGTAGAGTCCCTAGAGGAGACTGAAAAGTGTATCAATATAAAAGATTTAATCACAGTGGAGATGATGGTTGATGGACTGAATCTTCTTAGGAAAGCTGAAGGAAATTGTGAGAGAGACTTATTATATGCAACTAGAAAACAACTGTTAAAGGATACTGTGATTCAATTCGTGAGAAAAGCTATTGAACAACAAGTGATGCAAAGAATTCTCATTGAGATCTATGACTTTAAGGAGTGAGGTGCAACTATTTGGAAACAGTCCAGTCATAATTTCAAGGGAAAGTTTTATTATCAAAAATCAGTCAATAGTTGATAAAGGATAAAGGATAGTTGATCCTGGACAGACCACAGATCAGGATTGCAATGGATTTATGGTAGATTAGAAGCCGTCTGTGAATTAAACGTAACAGATTGTTAATAGAGGGCATTGAAGTTTAGCTTGTTGTTGGGGTTACCTGTTAACTGATTTATTTTACAGTAGATGGATGATAGGTCAAATTGATTGATGGATAATAGATTTTGGTATTTGCAATGTGTTTAATGTCATATAATAATTAAGCAACTAGAGATGTAGAGGTTCATGAAATGTAGACCTGTTTTGCAAAGAGCAGAAGGAAATTGACTGTTGAAATATAATTATCAATATTCAACTGGGGAGGGGGAATTTATACACATTTTTTGGGCTCTATATTGTTTTCTTTTTGTCTTTTTTCTTTCATTTCTTTTTGAATTGTGTATTCTAACGTTGGAAATCAAATAAAAATCTTATTAACAAAAAAGAAAGGCAGGCAGGCAGGATTTGGTTTTCACTTTTTGCCTGTATATGACCAAACCACCTCACAGTACTTCTTGTACAGGTATTGTGATGACCCGTAGTCTCTCAAAATAACCCAAAACATACATTAAAGTCCGGTAAAGCCTTCAACTTAACTTCATTGTTTTATTAGGCACAGTTTAAAGTCATAAAAGTAAATAATGAGGCAAAAAGAAAACCAAAACAAATCGCATTGACAAGAGTTCCGGTCCAGGCTGGGCCGGAAGTTGGTGCTCTGCTTGGTCAACCTGGGTGTCAGCCGCTGCACAACTTCATCAAACATGGCTGGAGGCATCCTCATGAAGTTCTGGAATGCACGAGTGTCTTCGTTTCTCAGCTCCACCATCAGCTTGTTGTACAGTCCGTACTCTGCTCTTCTCCCAATCCATCTTCGGACCCAGATGCTTCTTGTCTGCCTCCTTTTCTTCCCGTAGTAGAGTTGAAAGAGCCTGTAGATGGCTTCGCACTGTTGCAGAACGATGGTGGCTACCAAAATGACTGTATTACGATCCATGATGGACATGACTGGATGCTGTGGAAGAGCAAGAGGCAGATGAAGGCTGCAGAGGTCTGCACAGCAGGGCTGCTGGACTGAAAATGAGATCCAGGTGAGTTGCTCCCCCTTTTTATAGGCAATATAGGTTTTCCACTATGTGTCCTTCTGCATCCTCTAGGCATCCTCTAGACATCCTTAATATCCGAGATAGGTCCCCTCTGCGAACGTTTTTTCCGTTTTAAATGCTTTCTATGTGATCTGCATCCGCTTTCATCCTTTCTCTGTCCGTGCTACTAATGCTGCGCGTCCGTTCCACGTCCGTTCCGCTTCCTCCCTGTGTCCGCTTTCCTCTGGAGCGGATTTGAGTTGCGCGGATGCGCAGTGGATGCCTAGCGGATGTAGCAGACGCGTAACAGATGCCGATGGATGCAGAACGGATGTTCCCCGGACGTGTTGCGGATGCAGAATGGACATGTTGGATACATTTTCCGCTCAAAAAGTTTTGAGCAGCTCAAAACTTTTTGAGCGGATGAAATGTCAATAGACGGATGCTGGACGGATAGAGAGGAAGAAAAACGGACGCAGTGAGTACAAAATGGAAGCATCGCGTTAGCCAACGGATGGCGAGTGTTTTTCTCCGTTTTACATCCTCTTTCCATCCGTTGGTGCAGTGTGACATGGGCTTTAGTTTCTGGGAACCTAGCAGAAAAAATTGCAAATTGTGGTTACACGACCATGGGATACAGCAAGTTGGCTGTCAAGCACCTAGATCATGATCGTGTGACCAAGCTAAGATATCCAGAACTTTGAGGATTGATTATAATTATCACTTATTCAGCACCATCATAATGGCATATGCTTGCTAAATGATGAGTCATTAACAAAAAACTACCTATGCTAATCACTCACTCTTCTTTCAAATCTATATTAATTCATTATCCTTTTTTTTTTTTGGTTCTATCCTTACTTTATCAGCTCCATTTCTTAAATTCACCCATTCTCGGTGTATTAAATTTAGTTATATACGTGTTTCTCCAACAATACGCCCCCCCACTAGGAAGACCCAGCATGTTTTCCAGACATAAGGTGAAATTAAGCCCCTCCCCCCAAATTTAGGCCTAGTTTAAAACATGCAAAATTGGGGGAGCAGGGAATCTTGCTGCAAGGAGCACCCCGTAGGCAGCCATGCCTTGCCACCAGCCACTCCTTATGGCTGATCATGGTGGAGCGCGGAGAGCTCCCTACATCTGCCACGCGCCTTTGCTGCAGACCTGGGTATGGTGCTAGGTGCAGACCGGGTCAGCGGGTGGGTGGCGGTGGTGGCGTGGATGTCAGCCTTGGTGGCGGTAGGGCACTTTGCATCGCGCCTGCCGCTATTGCTTCCTCTGCCGCTGTTGCTTTCCCTTCTGCCCGTGCGCTGCCGCGTTTGGAGTGCTGCACATTCCTCCACCGGCAGCATTTCAGCTGCTTCTCGCGTGGGGAAGCCATAACTTCTACGGTTCCTGTTGGCGCTGGCGCCTCTCTCACAAGTGTTGTCTCCAACAGGAGCACCGGTAAGACAGACCCCGCTGCCGACAAGAACCGCCGCCCTCCTGCAGGGGCATCGCTTTGATTGACAGCAGCTGCGTCAACAAGGTCCTGCAATTCAGTGAGTCTTTTGGGGTTGGGTAGGTGGAAGTGGCAGAGGGTGATGCAATTCTTTCTCCCACACACACACCTCGCTTTGCTTCCCACCCCAGAGCTTTGGGTCATGGTCTCGGTCCCTTGTACGGTCGGGCACTCTCTTCTTGCTCCAGCCACCCAACCCCCCCCCCCATGTACCTTTCCCCCCCTCTTTAAGTTTTCTTAACTCTCATTCCCTCCATCAGTTCTCTAAGAATACAGACTGGTCAGGCAGCTTCCTCCCCACCCCTCCCGGTAGTTTAAAAAGGGAACCATCTATCCACTTTGCCCTTCGAACAGAGACAAACCTTCTAATCCAAACAAAAGAGAAGGGGAATCATCGTACAGACCCTTAGCACCAAGCTTCCCAGAGTATTCTCCCAAAGGATCCACGCCAAAGGAGGATTCACCCCTTTAAATGCACTCCCCTCCTTTGGGATGAATCCTCTGATGAATCCTCCTTTGGGGGGAATCTTCTCATGAATCCTCCTTTGGGGTTCTCCCAAAGGATCCACCCAAAAGGAGGATTCATCAGAGGATTCCCTGCAAAGGAGAATTCATCAGAGGATTCAACCCAAAGGAAGGGGTGCATTTAAAGCGGTGAACTCTACTTTGGGGTAGATCCTCTGATGAATCCTCCTTTTGGGTGGATCATCTGATGAATCCTCCTTTGGGGTGGATCCTATGGGAGAATCCTCTACTCAATTTTGCATTTTCTCCAGCTCTTTTAATTGCAGCCATTTCTTGCTGTGCTTTCCTTCCTCTAAACCATTATTTCATCCTCATTTTTGAAGCATCATTCTATGTTCTCTTTCTCCTCCATCACAACCCCTTTCAATTTATCATTCCACCAGGTATCTTTTTTAATGCTTCATATTAGCATAACTCCACACACTTCAGTGGTACTGTGTAAACTAATTATTTTGCTATTCCACGCGCTGTTGCAAGAGATTGCAGTATCCTTTTTCCTCATGTCCACCCCTTTATTCATCTAGCTGAAAATTTATTTTCTATTAATTTAGATGTAATGTATCTTTTTTTTCTTGCTATTATTATTTTTTTCACTTTTGCTTTATTTTGTAATTCTCCCATATCCATTTTTATAAGATTCACTACCTGTCCTACATTCAGAACCTATTTTGCTTGTATTTTTCACGAATTCTTTTCAACATAAACAATCAAATCAAGTATGTTTTTATATTTCCTTGCCATGCACACACACAGACTTACATTTACAATATGTAAACAGGAATTAACAGACATTTTTCTAAGCAGATATTCACCAAACCATCAACATTCTCACTTATTCTTGGGATTCCAGATCTTTCCTTCAGTCTCTCATTTTCATCCATCCATTCATATTGCCTGACATAATAACTTTTTCCTACATGTCACATATGTTCAGAATGTTGCATAATTTTCCCCATAACTCATAAATGGTTCTTTCACTATCATGCTTCACTGAAGCGTAACATGCAACTTTCACAGACCTATTAATTTCTACTCGAGCAAACACTCTAAATAATGTCATGATGCCAGTTGATACTCAACCATAAACTTTAGCTGTTTATAATTAAAAACTACATGTTTATTTTCCTGCCTGCATTCAGCATTTATTCCAATCTATTTACCTCCCTTTCCTTTCTCTTAATTTCACAAACATGGAATATATGTATTTTCATGCCAATTTATTTGTTAATTCTTGTTTTTCCTTATTTACATTATTTATTGCAATAACCTGTATTCATCTGCCCTTTTCAGCAGATCAAACAGGGTCCACGCCTTCCTGGTTCCATGGCTACAGTATTATATGAATACAATTTGATGGGGCTTGAAAGGGAACTATTTCCAGTAGATTGTCCCATACTTTGGAACTCCCTTCCCTTAAAGATTCAGTCAGCCCCAATCTTTTCTGGGCTTTAGGAAAGCTGTCAAACCCATCTGTTGTGTCTAGCACAGGAGGAGGGCAGGCTTAGACTGAAAACGGATTCACAAGCAAACATTTTTGGTTTTCCTTTCTGATTAATTTTACACACACGCGCATACACACACACACACATATATAGGACATAAAAAAACTACACAATCCTGTTGAAATGCCAGGTTTTTGAGATGTAAAAAAAAATCAGACCAAGATAAATCATTTCAGAATTCCTCCCATCTTTATCACATAAGTTGTACAATTCTTTAAAAATAAACTTAAATCTTTTAAGAGGAAAAGATTAATAAAATATACAATAATGTGGTTATGTAAAATATACAGTCTTAAACTAATACTTTGTTGAAACACCTTTTGATTTTATGATAGCATTCAGTCTTTTGGGATAGAAGCCTCTCAGCATGGCACATCTTGCCTTGGGAATCTTTCCCCACTCTTCCTTGCACAAGTGTTCCAAATTTGTCAGACTGAGAGGGCATCTCCTATGCACAACCTTCTTTAGGTCACCCCACAGATTTTCAATTGGATTCAGGCCCAGGCTCTGAGTGAGCCATTCCAAAACTTTGATCTTCTTCTCGTGAAACCATTATTTTGTTGATTTGGAGGCATGATTTGGATTGTCATGTTGAAAGGTGAAAATCCTCTTCATCTTCAGCACTCATGGTAGCGAACTACTTAACAGTATAATATTTTAATTTTCAATAAAATATTATTATTGAGATATGACTTATTATATACACACACATACACACCCCAGTAAAATAAAAAGAATAAATAAAATAAAAGGGGGCAATAAGTACTTTATCAGGGTAACTGTTTTTGACTCAGATCAGATCCTGGGCGTGCCAACCGCCTTGTACACAGATTATATTCAATTACTGTTATTCTAATTTTAATCAAAATGGCAGATGGTAGCACCTCTCAGGCACCTTGCTTGAAGATAAAAGCCAAATCAAAACACAGTGGAAATTCTAAAGTCTCAGAAAGGGACGCCTTAAGGCGCCATAAGGCCTTACAAAAGCAAATAGACAGGCATTCTTAAGAGGTCCATGCTGTATCTCAGGGTGCCCCGTCTTCCAGTCTGTCAGTTTTTTCACACCCTCCTCCTCCTCTAGATCTCTCCCTTTCATCCAGGTGCAGCTTAACTCCACAAGGACAACAGGCTCAAGTGTCTGGAACACCAACCATATGGGCCCCTGAAGCCACATTCAATCCAACAGCCGCTGGTCTTCGCCAGGGTGACAGCTTCATTGAGGAGGTTCCAGAAAGGATGAAAGCCTGGATGGAGATGGCTATTCGCCAAGGGATTGCAGCAGGGTTTCAACACGCGGTAATGTCTAGACCTTACCCTATAGATACTGACCAAGAGCCTCAACCTCTGAGGTCACTGACGAGGTTGGAACAATACCAGTCCCAGGTACATTTACAGAGGGAGACCCCTCTCCAAGGGCCGGAGGAGGAGGAGGAGGAGGAAGTAGATCAAATCTTTCAAATGGCCGAGTCTGAAGTGGGATCAATTCACGATAGCGAGCCCCTGTCAGAGACAGACCTCTTAGAAGGAGAAATGTCTGAGGATGAAGGTCTTATTCCTGACCAGCCTGCTTTTACAGGCTTATTTCGACCACAGCTTTTCAAATCTCTCTTGTTTAAGGCAAAGAATATTGCAGGCCTAAACAAGCCAAAACCTTCTGACACACCTGACCCTTCAGGGGAAGGACCAGAGGACATGACCTTCAACCAACCAGTAGTTGATGCAGAGGTAATTCCAGTCCCACCCATATTTTGGACCAAGTGCAGAAGCAGTGGGCTTCTGCAGCGGTATACACCTCCCCAACTGGACAGGATAGGAAATACTTCAACTTGGACCCTGAATTTGCAAAGTTTCTGGGGACTCCTGAGGTAGACGAGCCTATAGTGGATTTAGTGTCCTCCTCTATTCCCAGTGAGGCACTGGAGGCCTTAAAGCTGGAGGAAAAACGGGTCAAGCTAGCCCTACGCAGAGCTCATCAGTCTGATGCGTGGGCTATCAGATCCGCCTCCTTCTTCACGTGGTCATCTCTTAGATGGCTTCGTCTTTTGAAACAACATGTTCCTTCTTCTAACATCAGGGCGTACCAAGACATAGCCAACCTTACGGCAGCTGCTGAATTCTCTGCCGATGCTACCTATCACGCAGTCAGGTTTTCAGCAAGGGCCATTACCTCGCATGTCACAGTGCGTCACTTGCTATGGTTAAGACACTGGCAAGCCGACTTCAAACACAAATCCAAGCTGGCATCATCCCTCATTGCGGTCAATAGATTGCTTGGCTCTTCCCTGGATCTGCTACAAATTGAAACATGCAACAAGAAGAAAATTCTCCCTTTTTTCAGAAGTCAGATTCTAGAAGCCCCCAGTCCTTTCAGAGGGGATCTTTTTCAATCTTTCTATCCGGGATCCTTCTCTTCCAGATACCAGAGACCCCCAGCAGTTAGACCAGGACAACAACCAGATAGGTTCGACTCAGTGGACAGAGGTAAAAGGGATGGTCAATCCAAAAGATCCTATCGGGGAATAGGAAGCAGGCCTTTCCAGCGACCAAGATAACTCCCGGGACCCAATTCCCATTGGCAGACGCCTTAAGTTATTTGCTAACTAATGGGACTCCTCTACCTCTGACACCTGGGTCAGGGATACAGTTAGATTTGGCCTCGCACTGGAGGTTAGATCCAATTCTCCAGATCCCTTCATGTCATACCCTCCTTCCAGAGACCCAGTCAAGCATAATCTCATGGATTCCGCTATCCAACATATACTGGATATACGAGCCATCCAACCAGTAGCGACCAATCAACGAGGACAAAAGTTTTTATTCACATCTTTTTGTTGTGCAAAATATCAATAAATAAATATATATATATATATATATATATTTGTTTTCTTAGGTTTTCGCGGGTACTTACATGTGTGCTCTTTAGCTTCCTTCGGGTATTATCCCACGTCATTGTAGTTCTGTTAAAGTTGTAGCAACATTTCAGCAGAATCTCATCTGCCATCTTCAGGCTTCTGTATGGATATGGGTCTTACAGCTCCTGGTTTTAAATTTGAGGCTGGTCCATTCTGATTGGTTGGGAGCCTGGACCTGTTTCATTGGACTTGGAGTTTGATTGATTGGTGTTCCTGGTTTCTTTTGTCTGTTTTGTGGCTTTGATTGGCTGGCAACAGTCTGTTCTTGTGTTGGAGGCTTTTAGTGCAGCTTGGCTCCGTGTGAAGGGACGGCTGCTCTTCATTAGCAAGCTGCTATTCATTAGCAAGCTGGGTTTCACCTGGGTGCCTGGTGGGGGGGTTAGGTTGGAGCTATCAGAGGGAGTCTGTTTTTGCCCAGGTGTTTGCCTGGCTTGTGGCATGGAGATCTTTCTATTTGAGAGTGCAGGCTTCCAAATGATTGACAGTCTGGTGGAATCATCTCTTCTATTCATGCTGTCAGGTCTTTTTTCAATCTCTATGGCTTCTCTGATGATTCTGTGGCTGGGGTTTTCTATAGTGGCCAGGGTTTTAGTGCCATTGAAGTTGATGTTGTGACCTGTGGTTTTCATGTGTTGGACTAGTGAGGAGGTGTGTTCCAGCTTTTTTACTGCATTTTTGTGTTCCTCTAGGCGGGTACTTATTCTTCTATTGGTCTGTCCAATGTATGTGGCCGGGCATGATGTACAGGGAATTTCGTATATGCCTTGGTTTTCCAGGTCAATTTTGTCTTTGGGGTTCCTCAGGATGGCTGCTATTTTTTTGTCTGTTTTGAAGGCAGTCTTGATGTG
Organism: Laticauda colubrina; assembly: GCA_015471245.1. Lineage (NCBI taxonomy): Eukaryota > Metazoa > Chordata > Lepidosauria > Squamata > Elapidae > Laticauda > Laticauda colubrina. The sequence continues at coordinate 8,358,093 of BLBF01000053.1, forward strand.
ATGCCTGTGTAGTATCTTACTGATTTTATCTGTGGTACCTCTTATGTAGGGCAGGACAGCTGTTCCATGGATCTGTTGATCTTCTAGGTCTCTGTTATGTCTTGGTGTGTTTTTGTGGATCAAGTTGGTGATTTTGTTTTTGTGGAAGCCATTGGCTGTCAATACTTCAGTCAGGGTGCATAGTTCAGTCTTTATAT
>BLBF01000053.1:8363289-8375591 GCA_015471245.1 Laticauda colubrina
TGCCAGACGCCCCTCAACAATTCACATTTACAACGCCACATGGTCCACCTTCTGCAAAAGGGTGTAGTAAGTTTCAAATTGATCCTGCCTCTCCCTCTGTCGCTCAGACTCGAGAGTTTTTACAGAAGGGACTTGATAAGGGGTTTTAACTTAATACGTTAAAAAAAACAGGTGGCGGTCTTGGCATCAGTTCTTACTTGCGAGGGCCTCAGTTCTCTTTCATATCATCTATACATAAGGATGGAGGAGCCTCCAATTTACGCCCTCTAGCAGTGCACCATTATCCCATCTGGGACCTTATCAAGGTCCTTGTGGCTCTGACTAAGGGACCTTTTGAAACTTTGAAAAAGTTAAGTCTCCACTTCTGACGTACAAAGTAGCTTCCCTTGTAGCGATCACTTTCGCTCGTCATGTTTTGGAAATTGCAGCCTTGTCCATCAGACAAGATCTCTGCATTTTCATGCTGATTGAGTGGTTCTTTGCCCCAATCTCACATTTATGCCCAAGGTCAATTCGGCCTTTCATAGAGCACAAGAGTTTATTCTTCCAAATTTTTGCCCCAGTCCATCACAGGGGATGGAAAGACAATGGCATAAGTTTGATGTAAGGCGTGCACTGCGAATCTATATCAAGCGTACAGCGGTTTTTTTAGGAAATTGGAGGCTTTATTTGTGTTCTTTCAGCCAAATACTCAAGGTTGCATAGGTCTCACCATCTACGATAGGCCGCTGGATATGGGCTGCAATAGCAAAAACATATCAGACCCAATCTCTGCAGGTGCCTAAGGGCCTAACAGCTCATTCAACAAGGAATGCAGCAACTTCGGCAGCATGGGTCACACAAGCATCAATAACTGAAATCTGTCGGGCCACAGCTTGGGCTTCCCCATCGCCCTTCATTAGACACTACAAAATTGATGTGTTTGCTTCTGCTGAGGCTTCCTTCGGCAGAAGAGTTCTGCAAAGGGTCCACAGAGACCAGGAGGAGATTCCAGACCAGACGGAGTCCCTCCCATAGGACAGGCCAAGCTTTGGTATGTCCCACTACTGGATGCTCTGAACAGCTCATAGGAGAAAGGGCGTTGGGACTTACCTGATACGCCTGTTCTCTTTGAGCTGTGAAAAGCATCCAGCCCCACCCTTTTTTTTCCGACTGGTGGGGTCCTGTTTCGGCTAATGAACTTTTTTGGATGTGAGGATGAGAGTGCTTTTTTCTCTCGTCTTCACCAAAACTGGGGAACGTTGAGGAGTCACGTGGTGGAGGAGGAGCGTTCCATAAATCAAGCTCAGCCTGTGCATGCACCTCTCACTACTGAATGCTCTTCACAGCTCAAAGAGAACGGGCGTATCAAGTAAGTACCAATGCCCTTTTCCACCATCAAGTTAAAATGCTAATGACCATCTTAAGCTGGCAGAAAACAATACTGGCTATAACAATTGAGTAATAACATTTTATTGTAATTATATCTCATCTTTCATTACTTTTTACACATAACTGCAGGCAGTGAACATATTCAGCATGCTTTCCTCCTTCTATTTTCTCCACAACAACCCTGTGAGGTTAGTTGGTCTGAGAGTTTTGTAATCTTTGCAGATTATGGCTTTTGCTGATAGAGGTAACTGAGTAAATACTCGAAAAATCCTAGCTGAACTTTATACGGGCTTGATCAGTCACATTAATTGATGGCAGGTGTGGACTGACTACTATTTAACATCAGATTGAATGTGATTAGTTCTGAACACAGCTACATTCTTACTTATAAGGTGTGTACACTTATGCAACCCCATTATTGTACATTTTATTGTTATTAACTTGTACAGCTTATTTTATATAAAAAGTGGAAAAAATACTGAAGTGGTTTATCTTGGTCTCATTTTTTACATGTCAAAAGCTTTTCATTTTAATAGTATAGAATTTTCATATCCACTGTATATTCAAGCTATTTTTAATAATTATTGTATTTTCTGTTCTGTTTAACTTTATTTTTTTTTCTAATAAGTTTTTTTATTTTTTCTTATTTCAATAAACAAATTATGTGAACAGTATAGTACCAGCATGTCTTACATTTTAAAACAAATGTGACAATACTCTTTATGTTAAATACAGTTGACAATCTTTTGAAACTTAATATTAATATACTTTATTTGTTAAATTATCATTCTTAATTACCAATATTTGAGTATAATATTTTGGGTCAATCTTTATATTTTTTAACATTGCTTCTTTTACTACGCATAGCATAGTAATAATATTTGCAGTGTTTAACAAACTATATAGTTCTGATAACAATTCAAATTTGATATTAAGTTGTAATTTTCCATTATTTATCCCTTTAATTTTTAATGCCACTGTCTTTAAAAATTATCCTCTTTCTAATCACATTTTAATACACATAAAATAATATTCGTATTTATGTTTAACAAGTTGTATAGTTCTAATAATCAGTTATTTTTATTAAGTTATATTTTCCCACTGATATGCAACATTTCAATGTCTTATTTTTGTATCAATCAAATGCCACATGTCATTTCCTTTTTCTACAATAAAATGTTAATATGCATTATTACATTTAAGTATTACATGTCTTAACTAACAATACATCCATGTATGTTAAATCATAATCTTTTTTAACCATTGTCTCATTTTCAAGTTGTCTACTCTTACCTCTAACTTTCTCCCAAGAGTCTCCCATCAATTCCAATTCCTGTTTAACTTCCCTCAATACTCTCCCCTTGGTTTATTTCATCAATCATTCTCATTTTTATATCCTTTTTGTTATTTCTTTCTTTTTGTTGTTTTGTCTGTTCTGATTTTCCAGCTTTTCTTTCAGTTGACTCCTTCTCTTCCTGAACCTCCTGCTTTCTTTTTGTCATTTGTGTCTCAACTTCCCACTCTACTTTGAATTTTTATTTGTATTTTATTCAAAATCTCCTCAAAGTGTCTTTCTTTTAGATCCTGAATTTCTGATGCAATTTCTTCCCAGATTTCACTCATCTTTGTTTTTGTTTCTTTTTGTCTAATATACAACAATCTTTTATTCAAGCCAACATCACTTTTCAAACAAAAGATTCACTGTTCATCATCCAAGAGTCCTTATGTCCCAAAATTAATCAATCTGTTATTTTAATTGATCCAACTGATCACAAGTCCCTCTGCCAATTGAGTCTTTCTGGGGTCTTTTAATAATAAAGTTCACTTATTTTTTTATTTTTAATTCTCCATCAGATAGGTCTTCCAAAACTTTGGGAGTACGTTGTATCTTCCTTTGATAGCAGGTGGGACTCTTACTTAGATCAATTTTCACTTTGTCTTGTTTCTCTTATTAAACTTTACTGATGAATTTCAAAAGTAAATATATTGTGAGCTGAATTTAGCATTTTAAAATGCCTATCCACAGCCAGTATCTGTTCATTGTAAAAATCTAATTTTTTGTATTTTTAATAATTTTTTTCATTTTCTTCCTTTAATTCATTTCCCTTCCATTTAACTCCAATGCTCCAGCAATTAACTCGTGTTAGGCCGCCACCCCTTTAAGGATAATTAAGAAATCTCTCTTTTCTGAATGTTCTTTTTGGGATTACTCTTTAAATAAAAAGGATTGTTCTCACCCACTTCCAGGATTTAAATAAAAAAATCCTTTAAATAAAAAGCATTGTTCTCATCCAGTCACTAACTCCGCTCCAGCACTCTTCTTCTGTGTTAAGCTGTCTCTGGCTGTCTTTTCTTCACCAATGTGGCATAGAGCAGTGGTTGCTAAGTGGTGGGCCGTGAGAAAATGTTGGTGGGCCACAGAGGAATGCCCCCCCCAAAGCAATTAATCCAGGCTGTACGGGAACACAAGGCTGCACCACCCACATGGCCCACCCACCCGCTTGCCCCCATCCTTTGGCCAAATGCAAACCTTCTATTGAGTCAGGCCACACGAGCTGGAACTGGGAAATAAGACCAATGGTGGGGGAGGGAAATCTGCCCTAGGATGGCTTGTTGACAATGGAAAAAGTTGGTCCCATATTCCAGTAATCCTGCAGTAATCACAGGACTGACACTTTGATCATCCTTGGAGCAGTTCCGGGATGACCAATGGGCCAGCCAGTCTTGTGACTATTGCAGCTCTGGAATATGGGAATCGTCTGTGGCGGAGTTGGAAATCTCCTCACCGGCTAAGACGAGGTAATGGTGCTGTTGCAGCAAGAGGGGGGCATAATTAAACCACCATATATCTGTTCCAAGATGATGCTTGTAGCCAAATTCTCTGCTTGGTCGTTGTTCTGGAAAGACATGACTCGGGGATAAAGGGGCTTTCCTTTGTGTGAGCAGGTGGGTCGCAGGGCACTGCCCAAACTGGTGCCTGGGGCTCAAAGGCCCTCTTCCTTCGGCCTTGGGAGGGATGCTGCTTCCTACCCTGTCCTCCTTCGGGTAATCCCAGCCTGAAGCAACCCTCTCATGCACCTGTTGCTGTAGCTGGGTGCGTGAGGGAAACATGCTTCACGTGGTGGATGGAGACACACTCCGCACCCATTGTGCTGAGCCAAAGGGCACTGGTGGGCAGGGGAGCAGCTGCAGCTGGCTGGTAAAGTGGTGATGCTGGTGGGTGGACTGATGTGTGCAGGGAGGGGAGTGTGTGGGAGATGGCAGCATCAGAACTCTCCCTGGCTTTTCCCCGAAGTGTCTCGCACCAGTCGAATTCCCTGCCCTGAATGATGCCATTGCGGCTTCCCACCTTGCTTGGAATGGTTGCGGCAGCACTTCGGACAGGACGATGGCAGCAGTGGGGGTGGGCTAGTGAGGCTTCCCAGAATTCTCCCTGGCTCCTCCCTGAAGTGCCTCACGCCAGCCGAATCCCTGCCCTGAATGCCGCTGCCACCGCTCCCCACCTTGCTCGGGATGTTTCCCAGGGACAGGAGTTTGGCCAAACTATCTGCAAAATCATCTCTCTCTTTCTCTCTCTCGAGGAGCGCTCGCAGCCGAAGTCACTCTCGTCTCTCAAGAGCTCGGCTGAAGTTGCCTGCACTGCTTCTACGAGTGCTCCTCAATAGTGAGTGAGTCAATTTCCGACACCAGGTGGTAGCAAGGAGGGGAAGCTAAGGAGGCTTTGACCAGCAGAGAGACACACACAGAGCTAAGTAGAGATTTCTAATGAAAAGATGAAGGAACTGCAAGAAAGTCATGGAGTACTTGACTCAAGCACTGTTTGCTTACATATTTCATATTCTTAATGTATAATCTATATTGAAAGAATGAGAACATTTTGACCAGCAATGCACATTGTTTTATTCATATTCATTTTAATTTTCTTTCTGCAGGCTATAAACAATTACTAAAATAATTGAATAATTCAAAATAATAGAAACGATGTCTACAGAATTGATTATGGGCTTTTTAATGCAATAATGGCATTTTTTTCTTATGGTAACAAGAAATATTTCCTTATTAAGTCTCTAGAACAACTGTTAATTGTAGAATGTAAATCTTAAATTCTCCCACAAAAAAGACAATGTACCATTTCAAATTATAACCAAACACTGGCACGATACTGACAATGGGGGATGACCATGTTATCTAAAGGAACATTTTCTCTGCAAAAAATCACAGATCAAAAAAATTCTTATTCTACCTTTGAGAAAATTTCATTGTCAGAATAAAGACGAAAGAACAATGAGTTTTCTTATCCTAGATTTGATCCTGACAGAAATGTTGAATGGGTTAAAGAAGTGAAAGCAACTGAAAGTGACATCCTTGAGTATGAGATATTCAGAATATTATGTATGAAAAGTAAAAAGGGGAAAAGAAATAAATATCTGGCTTATATACTAGATTTCATGAGCATATTTTAATGAAAGGCATATCAGAGGCAATGCCTTGAAAACTGAAAGTGGTTATCTAGGAAAGATGGAAAATTCTGGAAAAAGCAACAACTACAAGTTCAATTGCAAACAATTCCTAATAGAACAAAAATGGGAGACATATAAATGTAGTCAATTGTTGAAAAAAGAAGAGAGACAAAAAGGCATTTAAGCAAAGGAAAAAAAGGAGAGTAATCAGAAATGGAAACTGTGGGGAGTGCTAAAACTCAGAACAAACTAAATCTTGTAATAATGCTCAATTCAACAAAAAGGCTTTTGGGAAGGTGTATTAAAAACAAAAGAAAAGGAAAAAAGACTTTTGTGAGGAAAAAAATGTGAACTATAATGGAAAGGATGAACATCTTAACTCAGAAAGAAAACAAAACCTTAGCTAGCCATTATTGTGCCACTAGTGGAAGGAGGGAGTTGTAACCCAGGATAAGCAATGAGAGGATGAAAGAATGGAGTCTATTTCAGTGAGTTCAAGTCTCTGGGGTCAGATGAATGACATCCAGCATACTGAAGAAAATAATGAAAATTAATGCAGAACAGTATTCCTTCAGAATTTATGGAGAAATGATAAGTTTCCTAAAAACTGCAAGGATTCAAGAAACTACAGATTTGTTTTACCTTGACATCTATTTGGGGCAAATAATCCTCAGGAAGATTACTGAACATCGTGTTTCTTAGCACTTGGATAGGAATGTAGCAATTGATAAGAACCAGTGTATATCATTTGAGACTAACTTTATCTCCCTTTTTTTTTTTTCAAGAGTGAAAAGCTTAATAGACTGGGGTAATGCTGTGAACATACTGTATCTTGCCTTCAGGAAACCATCTGACAGAGTCTCATAATATCCTAATTCATAAAATGATAAAATACTATCTAGATCAGGGGTCCCCAACCTTTGGTCTGTGGACTGGCACGTGCCAGAAACTGGTCCACACAAACCAGCAAAGCCCCATCTTTGGGGTGCAGGCATCATGTGAAACCACACCCCCATCGATCCACACAAAAACCTCTCGATGGAACTCTGGTAGTCCATGGACCTTTTGGTGGTCTGCAGCACACCCGGATGGAGCTGCTTCAGGATGACAATGGGCCAATCCTATGGCTAGAGTTCTGGATATGGGAATGGACAGGCAGCTTTGGCGGGGCTGGAAATCACCGCCCTAGAGGGATTAACATGCAACTTGCAACTTTTCAGGAGGTGCAAGGAGTAGCACAGCCCTCACCAGCCAGAACAAGGTAATTGTTGTTATTCCAGGTCGGTGTGGCGGTGCAGTTGGGGGCCGAAGCAACGGCTGTCAGCAGCCTGCAGCTTTTCTTCCCCCTGCTGTGTGTGGAGGGGAGAGAGAGAGAGAGATATCCCGTTGTTTTGTTTTCTGTGGAAAATGGGTCCAAATGGCTCTGAGTGTTTAAGGTTGCAGAAACAGTGGCCAAGCCAAGTGCCTGAAGGATCCCGTCCTGTCACTGGGAGTCCAGGCACTTCAGCGAGCGGCATGCTGGATTCATATTAGTGGTACGCAGGATTTAAAATTACGAATTTAGTGGTCCCTGAGGTCCGAATGGTTGGAGACCCCAATCTAGATGATACAACTGCTAGACAGACTTAACTTTAGCTGAATTATCACCTCAGAATATATTCATAAATGGCTTAATATCAGCTTGGAGAAAAAATTGAGTGGAATGCCACAGGACTTCATCTTGAATAATGTATTGTTCAACATTTTAATAATTACCTGGATGAAAAGAATTGAGAAGATGATTATCAATTTTTGAGATGATAGAAATATAAACTCCAGTAGCTAATGCTCAGAAGCTAAAAGATTAGAAAGATAGAAATATGATTTAATAATGGGCCAAAATGAATGGGGTGAAATTTAATGACTAATGTAATGACTTGTAACATAGAAAGAAAAAAATGAGGAAAAAAAGGCACAAGTTTCGGATCATGGATAGTTTGGCTTTGCAAAAGTATAAATAAAAAATAACATAATGTTCTTTCAGTGACAAGTTCCTGCCATCAACTCTTGGCAAAATAGAGGTCTTCTTATTTTAGCAGCAAATCAATTCCTTTATCACCTTTACTTATTTTATGTCAATAGAAAACTGCTCTTTGATTTTCCTTGTAGTATGAATTTTACTGAGTCATATCCCACAATTGAAATGGGCGTTGTTTACCTGAACGCCACTTTTCCTTGTTAGGCAAGATAGGTCAGTATGGGTGCTACTCCTCTTTAGCTGCTAAGGTCTGAGACTGTGTAAAGGGCTTATTAGCCTAGCTCCGCCCACTCTGGGTAACTCCTCCCCAGTTCTGTGAAGTCATTTTGACAGACCGAATTGCCTCTAAGAAAGGGAAAAAACAACAAGAATGTTATCAGAAACCCCCCCGCATAAGTCTCCTGACCAGACTACTTCCCAAAGGGTGGGGCTGACCTGTCTTGCCTAATAAGGAAAAGTGGTGTTCAGATAAACAGCACCCATTTTCCCTTGTAAGTTGCGACAGGTCAGAATACCAAAGCAGGGTTGTCCTCAGGAGGGTAAAATCGGTCTTGGCCTCCATGGTCTGAAATGACCTGTTGCAGGACCCGTCGTCCAAACGCCGCATTCACCAAAGCGGAGTCCAGCCAGTAGTGGCAGATGAAAGGTGAAGGGGACGTTCACTGGCTGTTATGCAGACCTCCTCTACTGATATTTTCGATGCCCAAGCTGCCATAGTCACCGCACTATGAGTGGAATGCGCCTTGATGCCCCTAGGTACCGTAAGGGGCCAATTGGCAGAGGCTCGAGCTATACATGCCTTGATCCATCTACTTACCTTGGATGGAGTCACCTTTCCTCCCAATGTCGAAGGTTGGAAGGTACAAAAAGAGAGATTCCGTCCTGAGGAATTCAGCAGTCAGTTAGATAGAAATCTTTAAGGCTCTGGGTACATCCTAAGTGTGTCAAGCCTTCTCCAACTCATGGACCAGATAGAGACAAATCCGGGAGAACTAGTTCCTGAGCTCTGTGGAAGGTGTTGACCTTAGGAATAAAGCCTGGGTCCAAGTGTAAAACCACCCAGTGGGGATGGAAGAAACAGAGATCAGGACGAACCAAGAGGGCGACCAATTCTCCTCGCCGAAGTAGCTGCCACCAAGAATACCACTTTCAGTGTAAGAAGGTGCAAGCTGGACTTGTCTGAGTGGTTGAAATGGAGGACCGGCAAGAGACTGCAGGACCTTGGGCCAATCCCAAGTAGGATACCTATGTACCATAGGAAGACAAAGGTTGGTAGCACCTCTGAGGAACTTACGGACAGCAAGGTGCTGAGACAAGTCTTCTAATTTCCCACAAGTCAGCACAATGACATAATTATCATTTGCCTGCGATGTGTGTTGGGTGTAAGATCCATATCCAGGCCGGCCTGTAGGAATTCCAGAACAGTTGCCACCGAGGCTTGCAGAGGTGACATGTGAGCCTTGGCACACCAAGCAGAAAAGGATTGCCATAAATGCTCATAAATACAGATGGTTGAGGGCCTCCTGGAGGCCTGAATGGTTTTAATTACCTTGTTGGAGCGGTGGGCACCTTTTAAGATGCCCACTCAATCGCCAAACTGCCAGATGTAGCTAATGGGTCTCCAAATGAAGAAGATACATCCTCCTCCAAAATCTGCCTAGGATGAGCCACTGAGAGGCCCATCAAATCAGCGAGCCACAGCCGACGAGGCCAATAGAGAACCACTAAAATATCACACCGGCTTACTCCAACAAGATTTGTCAAAAAACCGCCAAAAGCAATAGTAATGGAGGAAAGGCATACAATAAGCCTGGAAGCCAGCTGCAACCCAAGGCGTTGGTTCCTTCTGTCCCCTGGGTGAAGCATCTCGTGAAAAAAACTGGGCCAATGGGCATGGGGGGGATGGAAAACCAATCTACTCCTGGCAATCCAAATCTGAATGCAATTTGATGAAATAGAGAGGGATATAAACTTCCTTTGGTGAGAACAATGGAGGTCCTGCTAAGCCAGACCGCCTGCGCATTATCCCAGCCAGAGATGAATTCAGCTCTGAGAGACAGAGGGAGCCACTCAGCTTATCTGCCCAGGGCATTCGCTTCTGTTATAATCAGTAAGGACCTGGTGCCCCCTTGGCTGTTGATGTCGCTTGTATGGCAACACTGCCTAACATGACAAGAACATGAGATCCAGAAACCTGATGCATAAACTGTTTAAGGCCAAACTGATGGCTCTGAGGTCTAACCAATTGAAGTTATGGGCCTGATCCTCCACAGACCAGATCTTGGGCCCAGAGGGAAACCATATGAGCCGCCCAACCTGACAAGGAAACATCCGTCAAGAAGACAAAGTAGGTCCCCACCTTAAAGAATTGTCCTATGGACATAGCTCCAGAAAGCCACCAAAGGAAGGAAAGAAAAAGGTGCTTAGGCAGCTTCACTGTCCAAGGGGAATGACATGACCCCAACCTCAGATGAGGCAACAAGAATCACTGCAGGGACCTGGCATGAAGTATGGCCCAGGGGACAATGCCAATACAGGAAAGCATTTTTCCCCAAAAGGAGAAAGAAATGGGCGAAAGGGACAGAATGCTTGCTCCGAATGCCCCTAATTATCCCCTGCAGGTTGTCCCACCATTCCTGTAAAAGGAAAACCTGATACACTCCTGTGCCAATAATGGCCCCCAAATGAAGAGTCGAGTAGGAGTGGAAAGACTCTTATTCCTATTAATGGAAAAATCCCAGACCTACAGAACCAAATTGTGAACTGCAGATCTTGCTGAATCCTTTGAAAGGAAGAAGACATTATTAATATCATTTAAATAACACTGCAAACGCACCGGGAAGGAGGAATCTGTGCTGAGCCAAATTTTGGTGAAACTCTAGGGGCGGAAGACAACCCAAGGGAAGGGCTCTATATTGAAAGTGATGCCCCTAGTAACAAAACCTTAAAATTGTAATAAGCATCCGACATCTCTGGAAGTCCCCCTGCCGAACACTCTCTAGAAAGGAAGAAGAGAGTACATCTTAAAACCCCTGTACACAACATATCATTGAGTCGTTTCAGGTCAATAATAGTTCTCCATACCTCCTCCGAGGTCATGGGGATATGAAAATCCTGAAGTAGAACCCCATCCCCTGTTTGATTAGGGAACCTCTTGAATGGCCCTGAGCTCCAGTGAATGCTGGATAGCCGAGTCTATCAGATTCCTTCTCCCTGTAAGCCTAGATACAGGGTAGGAGATAAGGAACCTCGGAGGAGTGGAGTAGAATTCCAGAGAAAAACCTGATCTAACCATGGAGAAAACCAGGTGTTAGAAGTAAAATGCTCCCATAGATCTGCAAACCAAGCTAATCGGCCTCTCCAAAGGGAATAGACTGGGTATTAGCACCGGCGACGGTACGGGCGACTTCTTCCTCCTCAAAAGGGCCGATATGTAGCAACTGCTGCTTGCCTTTGCCTGAACAATCCGGAGGAGGTTTCAGACATTGGTAAGAGGTCTTGGATGGGCAGTGGAAGCTGGAACTGGTTTCCCGTCTGAACCGAGGCCGTTTGAAGTATAAGAGCAGTCTGAAGCTCTATCCTCTTGAGAAGCGAATCCTTGAGTTTTACCAAAAAGGGCTCTAGGGCCTCACCCAAAAGTTTATCCCCTTGGATGGGGGTAGACACCAACTTCCATTTCCTTCTACCATCCGCTTGCCAGTTGTGCAGTCAGGATATGCACCTGTCCGCCACTGAGGAAGCAAAGGCTTAGGGGGCCAACCTGGTCCCATGGAGGGTGAGATTAACTGTGAATTCCTTGGCTGCCATGATCTATTGATCCTGGAGGGCTCAGACATGTGTAGGAATTCTATTCTGCAATTGTTTCAGCTACTTGAGCGATGTCCTGTGAAGAACGATGCTGCAGTAGAAGCCTTGACCGCCCAGGCAGCCGCCAGATGGGATCTTTGGAGTGATTTATCCATTCTCTTCTCAGCCTTAAGGACATCCTCCGGGTCTGACGGGGCAGACGAGGAGGAGGCCAAGGCTGCCTCTGGAGCCTTCAGTATGGGAACTTGGAGCGTCTTGGTGAGTTCAGGCCCCCTATAGAAGAACCTGTGGTCTGAAGCCAGAGGATTGGGTCCTGAGGTTGGTGATTCAAGTTGTGTCTGAATAACCCTCAGGAACAGTCTAGGAGATGGGACCACTTCTTTCCTTACTTCTGGCTCATCAAGAGAACATCCAACTCCCCAGGAGGAAGTGAGACAGCTACCTCAATATCTGCATCCCACAGGGTGGCCGTGTTACTTGCCTGGAACAACCAGGCACTGAACAAGGTGGGTTTGAACAACCTGTGAATGTTGGAATCTCATGGGAGGCTTCATCCATCGACCTGTCAGATTCCAGCTTGTCAGGTTCCCCCACCAAGGATGGAGCCACTGAGGGAGCAGAAGCTTAGTCAACCACCAAAACAGAAA
>BLBF01000053.1:8390591-8457215 GCA_015471245.1 Laticauda colubrina
GGGCATTCTCTTGAGAGTTGTGTTTGACCCCAATTGTGTTTCTTTTCCCTTTCGGAGAACAAGCATGACTCATTTCCTTTCTCCTGCTTTTAAATATTGTTTGCATAGCTTTTAACTTATTTCTTTGGGGGTGAGGTTAGAATCTAATTCAAAAGAGATATTTAAAGAGATTCTTTAAAGAAAAGAAGCATCAATAGAATATGCAAGCTGAATGAAGATAAGATGGAAATTTAATTATCAATAATATTCAAAACTAGGAATATGTATAGTTATTATCCGACCTTTTCAATTACAAAGTGTGTATGTGTGCGTGTGCGTGCATGTGTGTGTGTTTCCAAACCGTGTGTGTGGTTTGGGAACAATTTGTCTGTCTGTCTGTCTGTCTGTCTGTCTGTCTGTCTATCTATCTATCTATCTATCTATCTACCTATCTATGAATGGATAGTTTGGGAACTTCTATGTTTAAATGAATAATTCTGCTGATCTACAATTTATCAGAAACCAATACTACCACATTGAAATTAAAGTATTTTTTTTGTTTCTGGTATGAATTCTACTTAGAACTAGCCATCTACTTTATAGCTTCTATATTTCTCTTTTCTTCATCAGGCATATTAGTGTGCATTAACAGCCAGATCATATATATACAACATTGCTTGTGACCTACTCGAAAGTTGCTATAGCAACCACTGCTTTCAGCAATACATGTTATGCATTTTAAGTACCATCAGAGTGAGTATAACATGCCTGTCATTAACAAGCATCGCTTATAATAGCTCAAAATAAAATATTCACCAAAAGGAAGTATAGTTTGTGATAGAAAAATCATTTAATATCTAACTTAAATTATCTTAAGAATATATACCTAGAATGAAAAATAAAACAATGTATTGGATATAAAAGCCACTTGTGATGGAATATCAACTAGTAGTGAAATTAGAAACTGCAGGTAAACAGCTTGAATTCGAACTCTGAAAGGAAAACAACTACAGTGGTAGTATACTACAAATAATAGTAAATAACAAGGAAGAATTCACCTCTACAAATTGTTAGGTTTACATGTTCACTCTTCCCATGACCAGCAAACAGAACAACACTAGGCATTTGTGCAATTCCAGGCTTCCTTAATTAAACTCTATTAAACTACAAGAACAACCTAATATTTATAGTTCGTTGGCTAAACATAGTAACGTTTTCCTAACCATGAGAGAGGAAAGAAGCTGTGCTCAAGCTTGACATCTCACATAGAACCATTCCTATATATAACCGTAATCATTTAAAAATATAAACACATTAATTAGTCCTATAATAGGAGTTGGGGGTGGCATTTTACTGCCACAATTACATTTAAAAACTGCCAAATTGAAGAAAGAGGGGGTTTGAGTCCACCAGACATGAAATTGTATTTTGATGCATGTTGTCTGGCCTGGTCAAAAGAACGGGTGAGCCTTCAGAATAAGACATTACTTGAATTAGAGGACCATGAATTAAGGTTTGGATAGCATGGCTATTTATGGTATGATAAAAGTAAAGTTAATGTTGATTTTAATAATCGTTTTGTTAGACGTGCCATACTATATTTGGAATAAATATAAAACAAGGCTCTCTACAAAGTTGCCTGTTTGGGTAGCACCCCAAGAAGCTTTCTTTAGAAAAGAAATGGTGGCAAAGCCAAACTGGGTGATGTATGGTAAAATTTTATCTTTCAACTCTGGTGACCCAATATTAAAGCAGAGGAAAGAACTTGAATCAGAAGGTTATATTTGCCATTGGGTTTACTTATCAACAACTGAAAGATTTAAATTGGATAAAAAGTGCTATGGATTTAACTTTGTTAAAAATGAATTGGAAACTTTACTAATGACAACAATGAACATATTATTGCTAACATCTATAAAATGTTATTGAAACTCAATTTGGAAAATGATCATGTAAAGCATTGTATGATTCAATGGAGGATATAATATTATGCTTGAACAATGAGAAAATATGTGGACAAAGGGTTTAAAATTTACATTAAATTATAATCTAAAAGAAAATCTCAGTAATATGATGCATTGCTGTTATTTAACACCAGATAAGTTAGTTAAAATGTATGAAGGTATGTAAAATGAATGTTGGAAGTGATGGGACTTTTTATCATCTATGGTGGACATGTGATAAAGTAAAACAAATTTAGAGTATGATTCATATTTTAATGCTGAAAATTTTGAAAATGAAGATAAAGATGAAACCAGAATTTTTCCTTTTGGGCCTAATGGAAGAAGACCTGGAGAAAAAAATTAGAACTTTGTTACTATATACATTGACAGCAGCAAGATTTTTGTATGCACAAAAATGGAAAGACATTTTGATTCCCACCATGGACGAATGGCTGCAGAAGTTGATGGGAGTTGGCTGAAATGGCAAAATTGAGTATTTTGATTAAAGAAAATAATGTTAAGTTCTTTTTTTTTCCACATGGAAACTGCTTCTGAACTTTGTGCTTCAAGTGGAAAAGAATGAAACTTCGATTTTGGGTTTCACTGATTAGACTGATAGATCCTTTCAGAAATAGCTAGTTTATATTATGAAAAAAAAAAAAAGTTGTGATTTATGTTAATGCCTTATTTTACTGCAACAGAAAGTCAGTGTTTCTTTTTCCTAATCCTTCCTCGCTTCTCTTCCCCCCTTCGTCCCCAGTTTTCCTATTTACTTTTGCATTTTGTATCTTATTTTATCTTACAACTCAATAAAAATGTGAAAGTGAAAAAAAAACCTGTCAAATTGTTGCTATTTGACAACTGCTTAAAATGAATCCTGAACCCTCTCTAGCTCCAAGAAAACTAATGCACCTAATCTGTCAATACTTTTCATGTCTAGGAAGAACAATGAGGGTCCTTAATGCTCAGTTTGGTTGCTTTCTTACAGATGTTTCATGACTGACAGACTAGATAACATCACCTGTGGGGGAGTGGGGTTTGCTTTCAATTAATATTATATTAGCTTGCTCTGTCAGTATCAATAGGAGTGGTGTTTGGGCCACTTACTGTTAGCTTGTTTGGTAGTTCCTTGATTGGGGTATTGTTTACTTCTTGATTGTTGATCTAATGTAATCTTGGTGTTAATCTATGCCCATAAGGATATTGATTGCTGGTGGGGAGAAGTTTTGATCTATCTGTTATCTTTTTGGTTTGTTGATTGTCTGTTTGCACAGTACTGATGTCCAATTTGTCAGAATGCCAGGCTTCTCTAGTGTTTTTGGAGTTGATTTAGTCAAGGATGGTCACAGCTTCCCAGTTGAAACTATGGTTAATCTATCCATATGTTATGAAAATAAAAGAATTCATCATATTTTTTGACAGCTAGTTGATGCTCATTAATGCATTCTGTTAGTCCATTCAACCCAAGGCTTTGGAATTTGGGCCTTCTGGTTGACAAAGTTCTTCAACCTTTACCATTGTCCCAAGATGGACCTCGTGCACAATTGGAGGTTTTCATCAGGACCAAAGAACCAAGAACAGCACATGGAGTTGCATCTGAGTAATTTCTTGTTGTTTTCCTACAAAAAAATCTTACAAGACTAAAGCAATTATCTGCCCTATAATTTCTTGCAAACTGCTGGGGGGAGGGGGTTCCGTCTTACTTTTTTCCTGCCTGCCAGACATTCCAAGCTATGCTGTCTCTTAGCCCTCTGGGAAAGAGTTCTTTCCTTTTGCCACTCCATCAAGTTCTCTTGGTTTTGTAATTCTTGCTGGAAGAGCAGATGGTAGCCTTGGTTAGGAGGGCTTTTGCACAACTTTAGGTGATACACCAGTTGTATCCATTTCTGGACTGGGAGGCTTTGCTCATAATCATCATGCCCTTATGACTTCTCATTTGGATTATTGCAATGCTGTGGTAGAATGTAGTCTAGAGGCTTCCCAAAGGGCAAAGGAGGCAGAATGAGGATTAAAATGGTCTCTCCCTAGCAGTTGGTAACATTATATCTATAGTTCTCAAATATTGGCTTTAGCCTGACAAGATTCTGTCTGTCTAAAGAATAATGAAGAAACTACGTAGAGCAACTATTATTCCTTGGAGTTTGCCATCAATCTTCCCAGTAAGGAGAAAAAAAAATAAGAATGGCAACAGGAAGCATCCACCACCACCACCACCCAGTTTCACAACACATTCCATCAAAAACATGAGTCTGCCCTTGAAAAGCACTTGAAAGTTTCAACATGTAAAAAATGCCTGGGGCCTTAAGTGTACAAAGGGCCTCATTTTCTGGTTATATTGATACTTAGGATGGCATCAGAATGAAAATGAAGTGGGACATGGTTGCATCTTGGCCCCTACATTATTTATCATCTATCTTAGTGATCTGGAGATGAGATTACTTCAGGTTGAGGGCCATTGTCTAATGCTGGGAAAAAGGAATGTTTGTGCTTTATTATGTGCAAATGATGCTGTTCTTTCATTTATTAGATTGGGCCTGAAATACCTTCTTGAGGCACTAAGTAAGTATTGCTGAGAAAATCAATTAATTATCCAGAATTCTAAACTGTATTCAAATTCTGTTATTCTGTTGGAAACTGGGCAAAACCCTTTGATAACAAAAGTTTGGTTAAGCACTATAAAGTTTTCATTACAGATTTTTTAAAAACAAGGGAGAAAATCCCAAATGAACCCTTTGTCAATAGGTGGTTCAACCAAATAACTCAAAAGATTAATCAAATTTGCATTGATCAAGATTATTTATTCTCTAGAGATATGACATTAGTAATTCATTGTATCAAAAACAAATCAGTATAGGAAATAATAGCTAAAGTCAAAGTATCATGTTCATCTGCAACATTTGGAAATAATTATAGATGTATTTTTCACCTCCTTAAATATCTCAATAGCTTATATTTTAGCAAATACAGAATAGCCTTTTCAAAAGTCAGATTAAATGTGTTTCGGTTGAATATGCTATGTGGTAGATTTTTTACAATTCCCATCTCTCAAATATTTGTCTCGATAATAGTTCTAATCCTGAAACAGATCCTATTTTATTACACTGTGAATTTTATAAGAGTCTTCAGCAGGAAGTTATCTGAACTATTTTAAAATCTAAACCAGGAAGAGATATTTTTGAGCATATAAAAAAATTACTTGCACATGAAAATCCTAAGATTAGAGTGCCAACAGCCAGATTTTTAACTATAGCTATAAAACAGGGCTCTAATAACAAATCAATGAGCTGGGGCTTAAAATCAATTATGTAATATTTATTAAATATTTACTTGTTAAATTGTTTTATCCAGTATCAACTTAGATGATGTTAGTAACTTCATCTAAAGCCTTCTGGATATAAATAAAACTGATATATTTTTAATCAGCTGCCATATATTTTTGTGCTATATTGTAATCTGTTTGGTTTTTTAACTGTCATGAGCATCGACATAAATTAAATAAATATAAAATATTTATTTCATATATATAGTATTGTATTTTGTATTTAAATATTGTACACATGGATTAAAATGAAATTATATCCAAATAATTTAGTAATATCAACTGATGAAAAGGGGAAAAAAAGAATATTGAGGGTTTCTTTTAGCACAGTGGTTCCCAAAGTGGGCAGTGGGATGCATTAGAGGGGTGCTAAGAGGCAAGGGCCTACAGGGTCATCCCATTGACTGTTGCACCACTCTGGAACCGGCACCTCGAGTGCGGCAGCTCTGATGCACTGCATTGTAATGGGCTCCAGGAAGAGGAGGGGATGGAGTAAAGTGCACTAAATTTGAGTGTGCTACACAGGTACTGCAAGAGCAGCGAACAGCCATGGAGTTGGCTATGATGGGGTGTGGAGGGTGCGCACGAGAGGAGGAGGGGAGAGGGAGGGAGGGAGCCTCTGCCACAGCTTGCACTCATTCCTCAGCTAACCTGGATTTCCAAAAACTCGCCAAGAAGTCCTACATGTTCTGCTTGGGGCTCTTCGCTATCCTTTTTTCTTCCTTCTTTTTGGAAATCTGGGCTAGCTGAGGAACGAGCGGAAGCTGTGGTGCAGGCTTCCCTCCTCCACTTCCTCCTCCTCCTCTCATTCTTCAGCCAGCCCAGATTTCCAAAAGGAACAAAGAAAAGGGGACAGCAAAGAGCCCCAAGGAGAGCATGCAGGGCTTTCCGAGAGTGAGAAGAGACACAGACAGACAGGGAGGGAGGGAGAGAAAGAGAGAAATATATATATACAAAGGGAGGGAGAGAGATTTGGCTCAATTAAGCTCTGTCTGCTCCCCTCTCTTTGTCTTTGCCCAGTTTTGCAAGGATTCAGCAGCAATCTAAGGTAGCAACCTCTTAGAACTGTGAGGTAACAGCCTGTCACTCCTTTTGGAATGTAAGGTTTATTTTTGTATCTTTCCAGAGACAGAAAGAACATGGCCAAATTTCCTTACAGTTATTCCCTGGGCGTGGAAATTGGGAAGAGGGATGGGAGTGGGGGAGAAGGAGGGAGGAAGAGGCATAGAGAGAGAGAAAGAGAAAGAGAGAAAGTTAGAGGAGAGGGAGAGAGAAAGAGAAAGAAGGAGGAAAGGAGGGACATAGAAAGAGAAAGAGAGAGATGGGAGAGGGAGGGAGAAGAGAGAGAGCAACCTGTTCCCCATAGAAAACACAGAAAACCACAAAACCTGGGGGGGGTCATGTGACTCAGTGGGAGTGACATTGAATTGCCATGCCCACCCATGTCTTGGGGTTCCTGGTGTTTTGTTTTCTATGGGAAACAAGTCCAAATGGCTCTTTGAGTGTTTAAGGTTGCAGACCCCTGACTTAGGGGGAGGCAGAGAAAGGGGAGCTTTGACCACTTGCCTAATATCCAGGATCCTGCTCAGCCAAGCCTGCCCCTCTTTGTAGTTGTCATGCCCGACAGAAAGTTCACAGGGTGCCCCTCCTGCCAGGGATCAGCCTCCCTTGGGGCACTCACGTCATAGAGGGCGGTGCTGTTCCCTCCCTTCCTGGAGCAGGGCAGGGTTGAGGAAGCCCAGGGCAGGCAGCTTTGCTCTTCTTTTGCAATGTGCTGCCACTGGGTTCGGCGTGCCGGTTCTGCAGGCTCACCCCATTGACCCCTTGCACCACTCCAGTGCAGTAGTCAATGGGGTGAGGCTGTGGTGCTGGCACCTCGAACGCCCCCGCCACCTCTTAACGCCCCCAAGGGGGCTGGCAGAGGGGCAGTAAAAGGCAGCAGGAGAGCGTTTAAGGAACCGGGACTGCAGGCTTACCCCATTGATTGTTACACCGCTCCAGAGCCGGTGCCTTGAATGCGGTGACAGCGGCTTTGCTTTACCTTCCCAAAGTGCCACCACTGTTGCGTTCTGTCCGTGTGTCTGTCTGTCTGTTTGTCCATCCATCCATCCAAAAGGTCTGTCTGTCTGCTTTCCTGCCTATCTCCTACCTACCTGCCTGCCTGTCTTTCTGTCTACCTACCTACCTATCTACCAATACCTACCTATCTACCTACCTACCTTTCCATCCATCCATCCAAAAGGTCTGTCTTCCTGCCTGCTAGCCTGCCTGCTTACCTACCTATTTACCAATATATCTGTCTACTTACCTATCTGTATACCTACCTGTCTCTCTCTCTATCTATCCATCCATCCATATATGTTCGAAGCGCTGGCCCCACAGGCACATTGGGAAAGTAGAGCAAAGCCATTCAGGGAGGGAGGGAGAGAGAGAGAGAGAGAGAGAGAGAGAGACTGACTTGATGAATCAGATTGAAATAAGGCCTAGTTTAGACTGAAGCCCTTTTCCACATTGAAACATTTTTGGCTTCTGTTAAAGGTTTTGTGGACGAAACATGATCATGACTATCAGGAAGCTTTCACATATTGTTGAGGCATTAAACAGGATCCATTGGACCAGATCTCCACCCTAAAATATTATTTTTCCCCTATGTTTTAAAGTGCCAATTCTGAAGAAGGCAAAACCAAAATGTACTGGTAAATTATAAGGAGAACACACACATACATACACACACACACACACCCTTCTAACCCTGCTGGAAGAGGTGATTGGAAAAGAATATATATCTCATTATCTTTCTCCTCCCTCTCTCCCTCCTTTATTTATTTTTATCCCTTCCTTCCATTCCCCCTTTCTTCATCTGTCCCTTTTTTTCTTTCCCTTTTCTCTTTCTTTCCTTCCTTCTCTCTTTCTCTTTCTTTTCTTTCTCTCTTTCCCTTTCTCAGGCTCACCCCATTGACTTGGTGCACTGCTTCGCTCAGACTTGCTTGGGCAGGTCCCTCTGGTGCAGTGGGCTCAATGGGGTGGACCTGCAGGGCTGGCACCTAAAACACAGCAGTGGCGGCACATTTGAAAAGCAGAACAAAGCCAGAGGTCGGTAATTTTTGCTGCAAAGAATCACTGCAAAGTGAACTGCTGCTGCAAAACCTCTGGGCTGTGCACAAGAAGGGACACACTTTTCAATGTGATTCAGCAACATAAAATAAAGAAATAAAAATAAAACAAATCAACAAGAATCAGCAAAGCATCTCTGATTAGATTTTATTCACTTCTAGAATCTAATCAGAGATGCTTTGCCGATTCTAGTCCAATGACCTGCTCCAGCAGGGTTGGAAGGGAGTTTGTGTGTATGTGTGTGCATGGCTGTCAAAATTCCAAAAACAGGTCAAGTAGCTCTGGGAAGGCCAGTCATAAATTAGAACACTTGCTAAACAACCAGCCATTAAGTGAGGACCACTTGTATTTGGTTTGTCACTCACCTGGCCATGCCCACCCAGTCACATGACCACCAAACCACACCTGGTCATGTGACCAGCAAACCACACCTGGCAAGCAAGCCACACCAGCCAGTCACATGACCAGCAAGCCACACCCTCAAATTAGGCCATGCCCACAGAAATTTAAATCCCACCCCTGGGTGGGGGCACCGAGGATGAGTTTGTAGCACAAAGGGGGTGGTGGACTGAAAAAGTTTGGGAACCACTGTTTTAGCATTTTCCAGACATTTTATTTCCCTAATGGTTAAGTGGGTTTCGAAGCTACTAAGTTGAAGGGGCATTGGTCTCACTGATATGCTGCTCCTTGGTGTGCTGAGAGAGAATTCAAAGAATGGGTTAATTCTGCTCTTCTGCTCGGAGACTGAGTTAATCAATTCTTTGGTCACATCAACTGCACATGCCGAGTTTTGATAAAGGCATAGTGATTGACTTGACATATTTCAGTGTTGATTCTGTTCACTCCTGGACTTTGGATCAGCTGGTCGCCAAGATGGGGTTGGATTCTCTTTCAGCACAATGAGGAGCATATCATGTAAGACCAATGCTCCTTCTCCAGTGTGCTGAGTAGAGAATCCAAGGAATGGGACATACCAAAGCCTGCAGTCCCAAGGGTGGGTAGCAGTCTGGTCCCGAGTCCCCAAATCTATATGCACCTTCTGAAGCACCCGCCTGCCTAAGACTGCTTCATCTGAAGCAAAGGGATCCAGTTTGTAGTATCTTATGAACAGGGATGGAGAAGACCATGTAGCTGCCCTGCATATGTCCTCGATAGAGGCCTGTGTAGTCCATGCAGCCGTTGTGGCTGTACTTCTGGTCGAATGGGCTGTCACTCGCTTGGGTAATGAAAGAGCTTGAAGATCATAAGCCTTGGTGATACATGCCCGTATCCACCGGCCTATGGTTGATGGTGTAACCTTGTTGCCCAGCATGGAGGGCTGGAAAGATACAAACAGGGATTCTGTCCTTTTAAGAGAAGCTGTCCTTTTTAAGTAGGTGCAGAGGGCTATCCAGACGTACTAGGTGTGCCATTTCTTCTCTTGGGCATGGGTTGGACTCGGGCAGAAGTCTGGCAACATTATTTCCTGTGCCTTGTGGAATTCACCTTGGGAAGGAACAAGGGATCCAGCCGCAGGACTACCTTGTTTGGATGGAATATGCAAAGGTCCTCTCTTATGGAGAGATATTCATCTGGCTGAAGTGATGGCACAAGGAAGGCTAGCTTGAAGATGAAAAAGTGCAGGCTTCCTGATCATAATGGCTCAAATGGCTCTGAGATGAACGCTTGTAGTACTTCAGGCAGGTCACAGATGGGATACTTGTGTACCACAAAAGGCTTCAAGTTAGTTGCGCCTCTAATGAAACTGTGCACCATCGGGTGTAAACCGAGGGACTCCAGATTCCCACAGGACAACACCGAGGCCAGAGCCGCCGCTTGTCAACATATGGTATTGGGGAAAAGGCCTTTGTCCAGCCCCTCCTGCAGGAATTCCAAGATCTGAGCCACTGATACCGCGGTGGGATGAATGTGACCCTTGGAGTCACAGAAGGCCTTCCAAGTTGTGTCATAGATTATGTTGGTTGAAGGCCTCCTAGAGGCCTGGAACATCTGTATGACTTTGTTGGAGAAATTGAGCTGACTCAGAGCTGTCCACTCAAATGCCAGATGATAAGTTGGAGGCATTGTGATTCTGGATGAATTAAGACTCCCTAACTGAGGGAGATTCTGTCCTGAAGGATCCTCCAGTCTGGATACCAACAGGATGACCAGATCTGCAAACTACAGATGTCTGGGCCAATGGGAAGCTAGGAGCAGGGTTTCTGCTTTCTCTGCCAGTACCTCCTTGATTACTCTCAGGATGAGCGGAAGCGGAGGGAAGGTATATATCAGGCCTTGAGGCCACGGACTGCGGAGTGAATTGGTCCCTTCTGCCCCGGTGTTGTAAACCTGGAATAAACCTGGGTAACTGGGTGTTTGATGGGGAGGCAAACAGCTCCAGGATCAGGAAACTGAATCTTTCTGATAGGTCTGGGTGAAGCACCACTCAGAGTGGTCGAACATGACTCTGCTGAACCAGTCTCTCTGTATGTTCACTATCCTTGAGATGTGTTCCACCCTGATGGAGAGCAGATGGCTCTCTGCCCAGAGGCTCAATTGATCAGCCTCTTGCATGAGTGATCTTGAATGAGTGCCCCCTTAGTGGTTGATATGGGCCTTGCTGGCCATATTGTCCATCAGAATGAGCACATGGTGTCCAGAGATCATGTTCTAGAATTACCTAGAGAACGATTAAGTCATTTTAAATCTAAAATTGCCCTCCATTCCACAGAACTCTTTGGAACTAGAAAAAAGTAGTGAATAAAAGCCTTGCCCTTGCTGATCCGTTGCCACAGGTCGGATTGCCTGGATTTCTAATAAGTGATTAATATCTCTTTCCATCAGGTTCCTTTTCACCGGATTTCTTGAGGGAGGACATGTCATGAAAAAGTTTGTGGGAGTGGGCTGAAATTCCAGAGCCAGGTCGAATCTAATGGTATCTCTAACCCAGGAATCCATGGTAGAGAAATCCCATCTGTCTGCAAAAAGCCTTAGTCTTCCGCTAATAGGGACACAGTCCTTGGACCTATTTTGGGCATTGGAAACCTGTTTCCTGCCCCATGAAAGGTTCTTTTACCTTGCCCTCCCCTCCAGTACCTATCTCCAAGGTCTGATCTATCTGGCTATTGGTTGGTCTTAAATCCAGAAGCTTTCTGGAATCTTGGAGAGTATTGTCCCTAATAGAAGGGATGAAAGGAACCCGTCCAAAAGGGCTTGGAAGGTCTATTTTATGATTTACGAAAAAGAGGGTAGGATCTTTTTCTTGCTTCTTGTCTCTATCAGAAGTGGGTCCAGAGCAGTGCTAAACAATTTATCTTCCGATATTAGGGAGGAAGCAAGCTTCCATTTGTGTTTGATATCTGCTTACCAATGTCTGAGCCATAGCAATCGGTGAGCTGTAACCTAAGATGCCATGGCTCGAGCAAGGAATTTGACAGAATTGAATGTAGCAGCCGCAGAGAATTCTGTGGCAGTTATTAGCTTGGCAATGTCCTGGTGCACCCGATATTAGAATTTGGAATGGTTTTTCTCAGATGCCATAGCCATCTGAGATGAACCTGTGAAAAAAGATGCAGCGGTTGCTTCTCTTACGGCACATGCATCTGATTGAAGTGCCTTACATAGAGATAACTCAGCCCTTTTCTCTTCTGGCTTGAGAGCCTCCTCTGCTTCAGCTGGAATTGCAGAGGAGGATGCTAATACTATCACTGGTTCATCTACTACTGGGGCATCAAGAAATTTTGAGAAATCAGAAGCCAAGTGAAAAAAAATTCTATCATATCCTGTAAGAAGGGGATACGTTGCTGAAGAGGCCCACTGCTTCTGGATGAGGTCCAAGAACATTTGCAGAACAGGTATGATGACATCTTCCATTATTGGTTGGGAGAAGATCAAATCTTTTGACTCCCCTTCTATTATAGATTGTTGGACCGAGGGGGAGGGAATATCAAGGCGGGCAGTAAATTTTGCCTTAAACAACAGAGATTTGAAAAGTTGAGGCTGGAACAGACCCATAAAGGTCAGTTGGTCTAGCTTAATGCCTTCATCATCTGACATGCCCCTGTTCAAGGGATCCGCCTGTGACAGGGCCTGGTCATTGTCGTGTATACACCTCTAGCCAACCTGTTCTATCTGGTCCTTTTGCTTTCCCTCATCCTGTACATCATGTGAATGTGTATTTTGGATTATATAACACTCCTCTGGAGGAGGTACCTGCTAGTAATGAAGGTGATTGCATAGTGACTGAATCGAGTGGGAACTGAAGTCAGAAGGTGGAGGCTGCCTGGCCATCATTATCTGTTGTACCCCAGCTGCGATGCTCCATCTGATTGACATCTCCATCCAAGCCTTCATTTTGTCAGGGATATCCTCTGGCAGGAGGTCATCTTAGCATAGCTCTGGGGCCTATCAAGCAGCTAGTGATATGGAAGGCCTGGGTTGAACCGGCCCAGTAGCGGTCCTTCTGGATGACATTGAAAGATCCAGGAGTGGTGGCAAGGTGTCTAGAACTGGAACCGGCATGGCTGGAGAAGAGGATTAAGACTTCTGTTCAGTCTCCTTCATGCATTTTTAAATATACTTTTCTTTTGCCTTTTGGCATCTCTTGGCATCCTTTTCTGCAGCCTTAGAATTCTCCCTAGAATGTTTTGATTTACTTTGGGCTTGTGCTGATTGCTTGGATGATCTTCTGGAGTTATTTTTCCTGGACATTACAATCCTAGATCTAAGCCCACAAGGGTTTGTGTGTGTGTGTGTGTGTGTGTGTGTGTGTGTGTGTGTGTGTGTGTGTGTGTGATATTTATGGACCGTTGGCTAGTCCAGAGGCCTGCTCTAATCAGGCAGGTAACTCTCTTGTAATTTGTCCTCTCCCTTTTTTTTGGTAAATTCAAATTATTATTAACAATAACAATAACAATAATAATAAATTATTCTTATTATTATATGACTATATATTTTAATTATGTCTTTGCACAGCTAATGTATATAATCTTATGTGCTGTTACCAGACAGATTAGATTTTCAAAAATTTCAGTGAAAATTTTTGAAGCCAAATTGTTAAAGACCAAATTGAGAACATCATTCAGGGCCTGTATTTATAAATAAGTGATCACTGGCCCTCAACAGCTTCACTGGCCCTCAACAGGTTCCTGCAGAGGACATAGGCCTTGGTGCTTGCTGTTGCTGTGCTAACTTCTGTGAGGGCTGCCAATTTAATAACCGATATTAAACCTCAGAAAGAAGTTGAAAAATCGAAATAATTTGTCCCCTGAATCCTCACGGAGAGTGTCTTGGCCTCCTCACAGATAGAGATCCTAATTTTGGGGAGCAAAATGGTACCAGTGGTTATTTTTGGTACCAAAATTCTTAGAAGCCAATGCAGCGCTAACAAATAGAAGCAATTAAGGAAGAATTTGGGCTCAGAAGCCCCCACCCTTTAAGTGTTCTATTTGGGGAATTATAGAAAACCCTCAACCATTTAAAACTGGCCGCTTGTCTCCTAAAGCGGCGTAGGAGCAAGGTTTCGCAATGTCAAGCCAATCTATTAGCTTTCACGATGTCAAATGGTTGTGAGCTTTTCCAATCACCACAGAAGCAGCCAATTTGCCATCAGAACAATGTTTGTGTGAAAAGAATTCAGAATTATTAAGTTGTCGTTGTATAATTTCTCCTGGTCCGGTCAAGGAACAACCAAGCTGCCTACCTCATGAAGGCTAAGCTAAAACAGGGACGTTAAAGAGGAGTACGTGGAGGAGGAGGAGCGTCCTATCAATCAAGCCCAGCTATTCAAGTTAAGTCTAAGCATCTCCCACTGCTGGATGCTTGGAGCAGCTCATTAGAGAACAAGGAATCTGTTGCTTTACCCTAATTAGCTGCTGAGCTGGTAAAACACGGGAAATTTCGACTATTTCCTCTCCAGAGGAGCTTTCCCAGTTGAGGTAATTCCCCGTTAGGAGAATGAGCGCACACAGTGAGATGTAGTGAGAGTGATGTTGAATAACACACAACCAGCACACAGACATACTGTATCGTAAAATGTAGGTTTTTACTTCCAGTAAACAGTTAAGCAAAGTCCAACAAACAGTCCAAGTCATACACGGTTGAAGCAGTCAGTTTTTAGTCCAGGGATAATCCAAATAACAAAGTCGAGTATCATACACAGTCCAGTAAAACACATCAAATCCAAGAATAACAACAATCAGCAACAGTCAATAAGGAAATGCAGGAACAGCAACACTCTCAACAAAGGACAGAACTACCCAGTTTTCTGGCTCCATCTTATGGCCATTTGAGAAACCACACCCAAGTACAATTTTAGCATTCCTTAAAGAGATAGTATTAAAATGTCTATCCTGGATTATATATTTCCAACCCAATGTTAGGTGATTATCATTCCAAACATTCTCCCATTTTGGGTAGGACAATATATACAACCTTACATTCTAAGTCCATAATCCTCACAGCAAGTCTTATGCTTTACAGAGCCTTCGGCTTTTGTAAAATGATCTGCGATGTTATTTTCTGGCATGTAGTACTCCAGTTTAATCATTTTACTTTCTACACATTGTCTCACATTTAAATATCTTAGATCTGTGTGTTTTGATCTTGTCATAACAGCAATATTTGAAGCCATCCGTATTGCTGATTGATTATCTTCATAAACAACAATAGAATCTGTTATATCAATTCCCATATCAATTGATAATTGCTTATACAAAACTAAATCTGTACATAATAAAGGCAAATATGAGAATTCAGCCTCCATTGTTGACAAACTTAGATGTTTCTAATAGACCTCCATCCAATCAACACCTTTCCTAATAATACTATAGTACCTGACGTTGATTTACATGTATTTCCATTTGTAGGAAAACTTGCATCAGCATATGCAGTTAAACTCAGTTCATTTTTATGCTCCAAATACAATGTATAATGCATTGTTTGTTTCAGATATCTTAACACATGTTTAGCAGCTTGCCAGTGCCTTTCAGTTGGCTCAGCGTTAAATCTCGCTAATTGATTAACACAGTATGCAATATCTGGCCTTGACCAATAACTGAAATAAGATAAATTACCAATCAAGGACTGATAAATGTTTTATCTATCTTTAATCCAAGATATTGTTTAATTTCTCCGAACTGTTTTATCTTAAATATCTTCTCTAACAGTGAAATTATCTCAGTAGCTTCTTGTTCAGTTTTGGTGATTAATGCTATGTCATCAGTAAACAATAGCAACAATGAAACTGTACCATTACTTTATATTTTAAATAAACATGGATAAACTATGCCAGCTACAAAACCTATCTTAGTTAATTCTTTAATTGTACACTGGTTCCATTCATATCCTGATTGCTTCAAGACATAAAGACTCTTTTTCAACTTCCACAAATCAGTTGTATTATCATTTTTTTATACCTAAAGGTTTCTTTAAATATATAGTGTGTTGCAACGGTGCATGCAGATATGTCGTCTCTACATCTAAATGATTTATAATATATTTCTCCTTAGCTGCCCATACTAATGCTGCCCTTAATGTAGTAGCCTTCAGACTAGGTGCAAATACCTCATCGTAGTCATTTGCTGTCTGATTGAACCCTTGTGCTACAAACCTGGCTTTATTGGTAACACTCCCATCTATACCTGCCTTAAGTTTATAAATCCATTTACATCCTATGGCATGTTTACCAGGTGGTAACTTAACATTTTCGTATACCTCCAATCTTTGTAAGGATTTCACTTCCTTATCCATTGCTTCCTGCCAAGCAGCCTGATCCTTAGCAGGATACAGTTCAGTTCATTATAGTTATTTGGAACTGTATTCACTTGGCATACAACACTAGCCTGATATCTATCAGGTGGTCGTGTTACTCGGGTCGAACATCTCGGTAATACAGGGCTTACTGGTGGACTTTCCTGTGCCACCTGCTCCTGTTCTACGACCTCCTCCTGTGCCTGTTCTATTATTTTCTCCTGTTCTTCCTCTTTAATGGGTATTGATGGTTTAATTATATCATCATCTGGGACTATCTGGGTGTCAATAATATCATTGCTGGATTCCTGTTCCAGTTTATTCCACCCAACACGCTCAAGAAATTTTGCACTGGTGCTACAGTAAACATTAGCTGTGCCTGGATTCCAAAATCTAAACAATCTATGGTTGGCTTCGTAACCTACAAAAAATAATTTGCTAGCTCTATGTTGCCCTTTCAGTCTTGTGAGCACCCATCCTGTAGCTCCAAATGTGTGCAGATAACTTAAATTTGGCTTTCTGCCGTGCCAACAAGTGAATGGCAATTCACCAATTGTTGTGTTCATCACACTGTTTAAAACATGGTTAGTCAGCAAGCAATCCAAATACACACAAGCTCTTTCTTTGGACACCTTCTTCCTTTTTTTACTTTCACTTCCTGGGGTTAGTATTTAGTTACAAAGTTCCAGTTAAAATGTATCTTTTAGAAGTCCTATTAAAATTTAACTTTAGATTCTTTAGATTCCAGGCTATCTCCTCCTTCCAAATCCTGTTCTTATTCTCTTCCTCTCCCTTCCCACTTACAGCAAAAATAAATAAAAAATTCCTTCTCTTTTTTTTTTTCCTTTTATATTCAGAAATCTTTATTATCCCCTTTGCATTAAGTTTTCCAGCTTAAATACCTGTTGATGCCAAAGCAGATTTTTTCAATTTCTCATTAATCTCTGTTCGCTGTCAACGAAAGGAAGGAGAGTGAAAAAAAATTTTTTTTCCCTTTTCCCTTTCATTTGCTGCTTCCGAATCTTCTTTGAGAGCGATGTATTCTTTTTTAAAATTTGAGTTCCAGGATGCCTTGTTGTTTCTTATCCCGGTCAGCCAAAACTTTCACTTCAGCACTTTCTTCCTCCTGAACATTCTTTTCCGGATGAGGGCTTCTTTGAGGCGGCCATTTCTGACCGCCACTCTACCGTCTTCAGGAAAGGAGTTTAGCCAGCTGGGGAGGAAAGATGCGGCTTTCCTCGACCCTGCTGGAATCTCCCCCGTCTTCACCGACCTCTACAGTGTAGCTTAGCCACGAAGCCAGCTGGCTCAGAGCACTCCGGCGGCACACCCAGGCAGAAACCACACATGATTGCGGATTCCTGCCTGCCACTGAAGACCTGCAAACCAGAAGTCCCGTTTCTGCCTCCATCTTTAGGCCATTTGAGGAACCACACCCAATTACAATTTTAGCATTCCCTTAAAGAGACAATGTTAAAATGTCTATTGTGGTTTATATATTTCCAATCCAACTGTTAGGTGAGTATCATTCCTAACACACACACCCTTCGCTCACCTCCTTCTTGGCCTTGACAATCTTTTTGTCAATGGTCTTCTGGCACCTTTTCCTCAGCCTTTGAGACTCTTTGTGAGAAAAGGGCTTTTGCTTTTAATCTGGCTGCTGCTCCTTTAGTGACTATCTTTGGTCTTTGGGAGCCTTTTGGACTAGTCTGTGTTTGGACAGGGAGCCCTTTGTCCTCCCCACTTCTTCTGGCATTGCCTGACCCATGTCGTCCACCATCTTTAGTTTTCTGTCTCTGGGCAAAACAGGCTTGTTCCTAAGCAGAACGTTGGTGTCACAGCTTTTCTCCTTAGCCACTTTGGAGTATGCCCAAGACTCACTTGGCAGTGACTCTATCCCCTCCGCTGTCGTAGTGGACCTCGCCTGGGAACCTCACCTCTACCCAGTAGTCGGAATAGGCAGCTGTGCCAGACGGAATGGGGAGCTAGCCAGAACAAAGTGGCTGTGCTGGATGGATCGGGGAAGCCAATCAAAGTATGGACAAGGCCATTTAGTCGAGCAAACATAAGGCTGGTCGTGGCATGGGAGGCTATGCCGGATAGACCAGGGCAGCCAGCCAATTTGATGGCTATGATGCCAGACAAATCGGGGGAGCCAGCCTAACTGTTTGCAGTCCTGTTTTGTTTCACGAGCACCTCTACTACATGTCTCTTCTGATCGAAGACTGAGTCAAACCTGGGCATGCACAGACAAAGGAGGCTTGACCAAAGAATTGATTGACTCAGTCTCCCAGCAGAAAAGCAGAATTAACCCATTCCTTGGATTCTCTACTCTGCACACTGGAGAATTTCCAAATATTTTAATTGCAATTAATCTTTCTAAAAACATGCCTTTAATTTTAGACCAGCCTTTTTGCAAATTTGACTTCTTATGTGCCATCAAGTCAGTGTAGACTATGAGCAAACCACACACATAAGGTTTTCTCTGTAGAAATCTGTCCCGAACCTGATCTTTCATCAGTATTCCCATCACCACTGTAATTAAATCCATCCACTCTGTTGATGGTCTTCCCTTCTTCTTTTTCCTCCCACCTTTTCCAAGATCAGAGCATATTCCAGAGTTTGGTTTTTGCACAATGGATTATCTGAGCCTCATCATTTTGGGTTTGTTGGAGCTATTGATTCATTCAATGATCCATTTGTTTGTTTTCCTGGTTGTCCATGATATCTTCCAACATATTAAGTTCTTTGCAAAACCTCTTATTTATATAGGAGGCATTTTGAGATGATTTGACACTGACAAAATGAATTAATTCTCCCCCCTCCCCCCAAAAAAGAGAGATCACAAAAAAGACAGGAATAAACATTTCCTTTGAATTATGTTAAAAATAACAATTTATACATTGGGTATTTTTAGGCCGGGAAGGATGGTGGCATATGGGTGGAGATTTGAGCAGTTCACCTCCCCTGCACTCATTTGCATCCTAATTGTTATACATGCATTGCTGGAAACATCATATGCTTTACATATGAAATACTTCAGTATGAATTAGTTTGCTAAATTATCAGAAGAAAAAAGAGTCATTGGTCCTGACCTGATACGACCTCTTTGTGTGGAGATAGCATTCAGGATTGGGTGGTTAGTCACTGCCTGCGATTGGACTGAGTTTGTCAAAACTTTGATGACACTCCCTCTGCTGCTTGGGACCTCCCCAGAAATTGGCGAATGAATAGTAACAGATTGACGTGTTCTCCTATAATCATAACATATACCATTACATTCAGAACGTACCAAAAATGGGTGGGACTGAATGCTATCTCCACCCAAAGAGGAAAGTTGTGTCAGGTCAGGACCAATGACCCTTCTCCATTGTGATGGAGATAGCATTCAGGGGTGGGACATACCAAAGCCGGCTATCCTACAGGTGGGCCTAGTGTGGTCCGAGTCCCTTATACAGAATGGACCTTTTGCAGAACCCTCCATCCAAAAGCTGCCTCAGCAGAAGCAAATTGAGTCCAGCTTATAATGTCTGATGAACGGAGGAGAGGCCCAGGTAGCCGCCCTGCAAACCTCCTCCAGAGAGACCTGGGTGGCCCACGCCGTCGATGTTGACGCGATTCTTGTTGAGTGTGCTGTTATCCTTGGAGGAACTGCAAGTCCCTGTGTTTGGTAGGCCTTGGATATGAAAAGTCTAATCCATCTCCCCACAGTCGTTGGAGTTACCATACAGCCCATGGTGGAAGGTTGAAAAGAAACAAAGATTCAGACTTCCTGAAGGACGATGTCCTCTTAATATAAATCCTCAATGCCCTCCAAACGTCCAGAGTATGCCATCATCCTTCTAACGCGTGCATAGGATGCAGACAAAAGTCAGGTAAAATTAGTTCTTGGGATCTGTGGAACCACGAGTTCACCTTTGGCATGAATGAAGAGTCTAGTCTTAAAACCACTCAATTATTGTGAAACACACAAATGTCTTTCCTGACAGACAAGGCTGCCAGGTCCGAAATCCTTCTGGCAGAGGTGATCGCTATCAGAAAGACTACCTTACAAGACAAAAACTACAAGGGAATTGACCTCAGTGGTTCAAATGGGACCTCAGTCAGCAACTGCAGTATTTTAGAGAGGTCCCATGTTGGATTATCGATGAACCACTGGAGGCCCTCAAACCTGTGGACTGTGGGATGTTTAGACAAAGATTCTACTCTCCCCAAGGATAGAAGAGAGGGCAAGCTGCAACCTGCATCCGCAGAGTGTTAGGTGAAAGCCCCTTGTCCAGGCCCTCTTGGAGGAAGTCCAGCAGCTGGGCAATCGAGGCCCCAGAAGGGACCTCATACTTATACCATGCACTGAAAGCTTTCCATGTTACATCGTAGATGTGGTTGGTGGAGGGTCTCCTGGAGGCCTGGATAGTTCTTATTACTCTGGAGGAATAATTGTCCCAGATCAGAGATCCCCGCTCAATCTCCAGAGGGCCAAGTGAAGCCAGTGGGGCTCTGGATGCAAGATTGGCTCCTGGCTGAATGACACTATCATCCGGTATCCTTCAAAGTCTAGAAATGGAAAGGTTTACTAAGTCTGCAAACCATGGCCTCCTGGGCCAATGAGGAGCTACAAGGCTAAGCTCTGCTCTTTTCATCAACAGTTTCTGTATGACTCTAGGGATCAGGGACAGAGGAGGAAAGGCATACAGGAGCTCCCGTGGCCAAGGGTTGCACAAGGCGTTTGTTCCCTCCGGCCCCGGAACCGCAAACCTGGAATAGAATCTCAGGAATTATGTGTTGTTCTGGGAAGCGAAGAGATCCACTGCTGGGCCAAAGCACTCCAACAGCTCCTGAAACAAATCGGGATGCAAATGCCACTCTGAATAGTCAAGGTGGCTCTGCTAAGCCAGTCAGCCTCAACATTGGCCACGCCTACAATGTGCTTCACTCTGAGCGATACCTGGTGTCTCTCTGCCCATAAACAAAGCTGCTCTGCCTCTAGCATCAGAGGCCCTGAATAAGTCCCTCCTTAATTGTACCTTGGTAGACACATTGTCAGTCAAGATTAGGATGTTCTTACCTGAGCAAAGTCCTCTAATTGTCTCAGTGCCACATGGACCGCCCGAAGCTCTTGCCAATAAATATTGTGGTCCAAATCTACCTGGGACCATTGTCCTTGGAGCATCCTGGATTGAATGTGGGCACCCCAGCCATGAAGACTGGCATCTGTGGTCAGCATTAATCTGTCCGGTTCCTTGAGCATGACTCCCATGGAAAGCGCCTCAGATGACCACCATCATAAGGACTTAAGGGCCAATGGAGTTAATCTGACCTGAAAGAGGGAACAACTCCTACCTGTCTTCTGATAAGGTAGAAACCATTGGAGTGACCTGGCATATAATCTAGCCCAGAGCATTATATTAATGCATGATATTATTTTCCCCAGGAGCTTGGAAAGCATAGCCAGGGACACCCTAGGTTTAGATTTCACTTGGTCAATACTCTCCTGACATTTTGGGGATAAAGACACCATGCAGGAAATAGTATCTATTATAGCTCCCAGATGAGTAAGGTATTAGTGGGAGTGTGTGGAGAAACATTACTGTCTTTCCTCAAGCCCATTCGGCAGTTCGTGGGGAGCCCTCCGGGAGAGCAACGCCTCAACTGGTGACCCCGACGTGATTCGCAGACCCGGGCTCCGCTCCGTGATTCGTTGAACCCGCGGACGAAGTTTGGGTGCCGTGTTACGCCTCCTGACACCCCATCTACTTGCTGTCTGGAACAGACATCGCGCAACCTCACGTGAGTTATGGGGCAGGACCTATCCAAAAAGCAGACTGTGCATTTGCAAGAATTGGAGAAGTTAGTCAGCTAATAAAATTCAAAAATCTAATAAAATTCAAAAATCAAACGGTAGTACCATTTACCCCATCTCCCAATCAAACGTTAAAATCCTTCTGAAGTATCTGGGAGACCATTGCCCTGCCTATCAGGAGGAAGGGTCGCTGAAAAAATCAACATGGGTGCGCGTGGGGAAATGGCTCCATGAACCCCCACAAGCCCCTCCACCATTATTAACAACGTGGCAGGCCCTTATGGCCATGATTGATTTGCTGTATCCGGAAAAAGGAGGACAACAGACCTTTGACTCAAAGCCTTCTGCTTACGACACAGTGGTGGTTGCTACTGCCTGTCAGTCCCCTGTCACTCCCCCGTATCCCCCTTCCTCTGCCTCTTCCTCTTTCTCTTAGAACAGATATCCCTGTGTGGGTGGATCAATGGCCTCTCACACAGGAAAAGCTAACTGCTTTGCACTCCTTGGTGCAAGAACAGCTTGCCAATTAATGCCATTATTCGACCTATGGGCCCTTTACAGTGTGGTCTTCCAAACCCAAACATCATCCCCAGAGACTATGATCTAGCTGTCATAGATCTAAAAGTTTGTTTCTTCTCTATCTTGTTGCATCCAAAAGATAGGCAGTTATTTGCCTTCACTGTCCCTGAATTCAACAATGCAAAACTTACTTCTCTCTATCAGTGGAAAGTTTTACCCCAGGGAATGCTCAATAGTCCTACTATGTGTCAATATTATGTGGATAAAATCCTTCAACCTTTCCGTACTCTTTTTCCTTCCTTTCTGGTCTATCATTACATGGATGATATCTTAATTGCTGCCCCAGGACCTCCTGGGACGGTCAAACCTCATTTACCTACTCTTCTAACAATCTTACAGAAGGGGGGCCTCACTGTAGCCCCTGAAAAAATTCAGTTTACACCTCCCTTTTCTTACCTGGGTCATGTTGTCCTTCGCTCAGCTGCAGCTCCAAGCATGCCTCTCTTACATCTCTCTAAAAATCCTACCCTTGTTCAATTACAACAGTACTTAGGGTCCATTAATTGGGCTCGCCCCTATATGGCCCTTACTACTGCACAACTTTCTCCCCTTTTCTCTGCCCTTACACAAGGTTCTCATCCTGCAGACCGAATCACCTTTAACACTCAACAACTTCATGCATTGGAACAAGTCAATACAGCCCTAAGTTCAGTGTGGGTGGATAGATTTGCTTCTAATCTCCCTGTCTCTGTTCTAGTTTTAAATACAGTCATGTTGCCTACGGCTGCCCTGGTTCAGAGGGAAGGGCTGCCACGGCTTCTCATTCTTGAACGGCTCCACCTTCCTCATACTTCCCGAACATCTGTCACTCCCAAACCCACGCAACTTTCTTTACTTATCTCAAAGGCTCGCTATCGTTGTAGACTCCTTATAGGTTTAGAACCTTCTGTGCTGTATGTTCCTTTTTCTCTTTCTATCTGGGAATCGTTCTTGTCTATGTCTGATGAATTGCAGTTTGCACTTGCTGATTGGCCAGGAGAAGTCTCCTGCCATCCGCCTCCAGACCCAAGAATACTATTACTAAAAACTGTACCTTTTTCATGGAATTCCCCTCACTCTCTTCAACCGATCCCTCACGCACTTACTGTCTTTGCTGATGGGAGCAAAACTTTTGGGGCATGTGCCTGGTAACAGGATGGCCAGTGGCACACGAAGATAACACCACCCCAGAAATCCGCTCAGAGAGCAGAACTCTTTGCATCTATACTTGCTTTTCAGATGTTTCCTTCTCAACCTTTCAATCTAATTCTTGACAGCCTGTATGTAACTCAAATCGTATCCTCCATCTATGAATCATACCTTTCTCCGTCTCTTGACTCTGAACTACTCTCTTTATTAAATTGCAAACACTAATTTCTACTCGCCACTCTCCTTTTCATGTTTCTCACATTCGAAGTCATCAACCCTTCCCTGGAATACTACAGGAAGGAAATGACCGAGCCGATGCTGCGGCATCGGCTGCTTCTCTGAAATCTTCTATGACAGCACTTTCTATTTCCTCCCAAACTCCTTGGGAAAGTCATTCTTATTTTCATCAAAACAAAAAGGCGCTCATGAAACAATTGGCTTATCGGCTACTGAAGCATCTTCTATTTTACAGCAATGCCCTACTTGTAGCCAACAAGCACATTCTCTTCCTATGGGAGTTAACCCCAGAGGAACTTAAGCTTGTCAAATCTGGTAAATGGATGTAACTCAATATCCATCCTTTGCCCCATGGAAATATCTCCATGTTTCCATCGATACTTATTCAGGCTTCATCATGGCAACCCCTCAAAGGGGTGAAGCCACAAAACATGTAATTAATCACTGCATTCGTACCTTTGCATCGCTGGGATGCCCAAAAGAGATTAAAACAGACAATGGTCCTGCTTACATTAGTACAACCTTTACGGACTTTTGTAACAAATGGGGAATCACACACAAGTTTGGTATTCCCTACAATAGTCAAGGTCAAGCCTTGGTAGAGCGCGCCAATCTAACTTTAAAAACAGCTCTTGACCGATATACAAAAACACAGGGGAAAACAGCCCCTGGCCTCCCAACAGTGCAAAACACATTGAATCTATGTCTTCATGTCTCAAACTTTGTCAACCTGACTGGCACCCCCCCATTGTCTGCCGCATGCCGTCATTTCTCTGCCTCCCCATCTGCAGCTCAACAGCATCCTCAAGTCTACTACCGCTGCCTGCCGGACCTGACTTGACGAGGACCTGCTGATCTCATCACCTGGGGTCGAGGCTACGCAGCCGTCCAGCTGCCGGACCAAGTGCTTTGGGTTCCAGCCAGACACACCAGACCGTATTTGGTTAAGTCACATTAAAGACGGTTCCCTTATCTCCCTAAAGCCATGCCTCAACCAGGAAGAATGCTGTGGTTTCCTGTTGCCCTTCAGCTACTGAGCATTTCCTTTTATACTTCTGTATGCAACCCAATCCTCATCAGCCCCAAAACTTAACATGGGTAGTACTGGACGTACACGCAGACATCCTGAACTCCACTTCATCCATGGCAGTGCCGGGATCCTGGTTTCCTGATCTGTACTTTGACTTTGGTATAATGATGGACACCGCCATTAGCCACAAATGGGTCAAGCAACGGCCCCTCTATGTCTGCCCTGGCCATAAGAAGGATACAGCACACCGGAAGAAATGTGGGAGGGAAAGCGTATACTTTTGTACAGACTGGAGCTGTGTCTCCACGGGAGAAATATCATGGGACCCTCCTCTCAAAGATGATTTTATTATGCTCAAAAGGACTGGCGAGAACGTAATATGTAAGCGAAACCAAAGAGGAGTATACCAGAATTGTAATCCGGTAAAAATTTCTTTCACCAATCAGGGAAAAAGGTATAGGGGATGGCAAGCAGGGGTCACTTGGGGAGGTCGTGTTTATGATAATGACAGAGACCCAGGTAACATTTTCACCATAAAACTAATACAAACCCCCGTAGAACCCCCTGTGCCGGTAGCCCCCAAGAATATACTAACCGATGTAAGATGCCACCCCCACAACCCACCGGTACTCCAGAGAAAAGTTCACCTGCTCCTCTTGTTTATTCTTACCCTCTTTCACAGAGCCGCCCTGGGAACCCTCTCTGGGACATTGTCACAGCCGCCTACCAATTAGTAAATAGCACCAATCCCAACATTACTAGCTTCTTTCGCATATCAATATACTCAATACAG
Organism: Laticauda colubrina; assembly: GCA_015471245.1. Classification (NCBI taxonomy): domain Eukaryota; kingdom Metazoa; phylum Chordata; class Lepidosauria; order Squamata; family Elapidae; genus Laticauda; species Laticauda colubrina. Next base: position 8,416,242 of record BLBF01000053.1, read on the forward strand.
TGACCTTAGGGCAGCCATCGATGAAGACTTAGAAAGAATAGAAACTTCTATCTCTCACTTACAAACATCTCTGACCTCGCTCTCAGAAGTGGTCTTGCAGAACAGGAGAGGACTTGACCTACTTTTTCTAAAGGAAGGGGGGTTATGTGTGGCTCTAAGAGAAGAATGCTGCTTCTATGCAGACCACTCTGGCATAGTGCAGGATTCCATGACTAAACTAAGGGAGGGCCTGAATAAACGAAAAAAGGAAAGGGAGGATCAACAAGGATGGTTTAAAAGCTGGTACCTCTCCCCTTAGCTCACCACCCTGTTAAGCGCTCTTATAGGACCATTAATTTTGCTTGTATTAATGTGCACAATTGGCCCATGTTTGTTTAATCGCTTCTCTAAATTTATCACAAGTAGAATGGATTCATTGCAGACCCTGTTGTTTTAATCCCAGAATACCCTCTGGGACCAGGAAAGTGGTGACACCTATCAATCCGTGCCACAGGATAATATGTCAGCAAAAAATCTCTTCATCTTGAATGGGGAGAATGAGGATGACTCAGTCCTCTAAACACATAAACATCTCCTCAGACTATAATAGGGTAAGGTCAAACGATACAGGCCGAGTCGGAGGACTTGACTCTGTGTCCAGTGGTTGGTGAGTGGAAGTGACTCTCAGGCTCGGAGGAGTCCGGGCTACACTCCGGCTTAACCTGCCACAGCCTTTCCTTTGAAATAAAAAACGAAAGGAGGAGATGTGGAGAAACATTACTGCAGTGATCAGGTAGTTTTGCCTTGCATTAGCCATGTAATCTTTTGGATAAGCTATAGCTATATTGTTTGTCCACATCCTGTTCCAACCACATAATCACGAACTACCCCGCTGCATATGACATTCTGCAACAGAAAAGCTCTGTAGAAATATGACCACACCTGCTGTTGCAAACTGCTCAGAAACGCTAACCACAGGGCCTGTCCGAAAAATACTGGACATGATGTAGAAACTGCTTTGTACACATAGAAGACATCTACTGACACCCAAATATGGATATCCATCCCACTCAACTGTGTTTGCAAAACATAGTTGCCATATATGTATATTCAACCCAATGTGTCAGTTTGAGTAAGGTTAATCAGGATCACATGCTTGCCTTCTGACACTTTGTAACCCACCCAAACCTCAATAAAAGAGTTTGTCTCGAGTTAGCTCGGGGCTCGCTCACCCCAAGGAGAAAACGCGTGTCATGTCTTTCCTCAAACCCATTCGGCAGTTCGTGGGGAGCCCTCCGGGAGAGCAACGCCTCAGGAGTGAAGGGGCTTTTGGCCACGTTGACAGAGAAGCCATGCTCTTGGAGCACTTGAATGGTGATCTCTAAATCCTCTACAGTTCTAGATGAGGAAGATGACCGCACCAGTATGTCATCAAGATAACACTGGCCCTGTATTGGTACTGCCTCCCATTGTAGCAGAACCTGAGGAAAAGTTGATGAGCAGGGATAATAGGAACATGGAGAAGGCCTCCATTAATTCAATGGAGGTCGAGAAGTTTTCCTCCCTAATTCCCTCCAGGATAGAATGGAGTGAATGCATCTTGAACCACCTGTATTTCACCCGGCAGTTAAGGCGCTTCAAATCCAGAATTGCCCTCCATCTCCCCAAGGCTTTTGAGATTACAAATAATATGGAATAGAATCCCATGCCTTGTTGACCCTCAGGCACCAGCTGAATAGCCTGAATCTCCAGCAGGTGCTGAATAGCTAATTCCATAAGGGTCCTTCTCTTTGCATTCCTAGAGATAGGGCAACTAATGAAAAACGGGGGCCTAGAGAGGAATTCTATAGATAGTCCAGAGTAGACTGTCTCCAGGACCCAGGTGTCAGTGGTTACTCCCTCCCAATGCCTGGCAAACAAGGCCAGACTTCCCCCAATGGGAGGGTTGGTCTCCATTTTATCTGGGGCATCAGAAGGGACAACCCCCAGCCCCTCGAAAGGGCCGCTTATTGTTAAAAGGACGATTTCTACATGTCCTGTCCTGGCTTTGTTCCTGCCTGGGGCAAAAGGCCTCTGGGATCTGGGAAATCCCCCTCCTGTTTCAGGGGTCCTATAATAGGAGCGTCTGGCACAGGGAGTTGGTCTATAATCACTTTTTCTGCACTTGGACGGCAAAACCTTCCCTTTGTTCTTGGAGTCCACTAGGACCTTGTCCAGAGCCTCTCCAAACAATTTATCCCCTTTAATTGGGGCCGTGGCCAATCTCCACTTGTGCCTCATATCAGCCTGCCATTGCTTTAGCCAGAGCAAGCAACGAGGTCACTGTTCCCACTATTGCCCTGGATGCAAATCTGGCAGCACTCAGTGTGGCATCAGCTGAAAATTCCACTGCTGCCAATAGTTTGTTCACATGCAGGTGTGATCTGACATCATCCAATGAAATTCTCTCCTCTAGCTCCTGGAGCCAGATGAGAGAGGCTCTGTAGAAGAAACATGCGGCTGTGGAAGCTTTCACTGCCCATGCTGCTGACAGATGTGTTCTTTGCAATTTTTGCTCGGCCTTCTTGTTCTCAGCCTTCAGTGAGTCTTCAGTCTCCCCAGGGATGTCTATGTTGGCTTGCAGGGCTGCAACTGGGGCGTCAATATCAGGCACTTCCAGGGCCTTGGAAAGATTGCCTCCTACATTAAGCAATTTCTTTTCTAGGGAGAAAGGGCTTGGATCGGACCCGAGGGATGACCACTGTTTTTGGATGACCATGGTGAACATCTTTGGCACATGGATGACATCTGCTGTGACTGTTTTCTCAGAAAACAGTGGGTCATTCGGGTCTTCAGAGGGGTCTGCAGGCTCCTGCGATTCAGGGACTAAGCCTCACCCCATGGCCTTTTTGGCCTTTGATCTAAAAATGGCAGGTTGGAAACAAGCCAGGGATAGAGCCTTGGTCAGCCTCATTGAAGCCCTCATCATTGGAATAGTTCCTGTCCATCAGCTGGCCACTGTCAGATGTGATGGAGTGGGAGCTTTCAGCAGGAATATACGCACCTGATTCTGCATGCAGGGAAAGATCATCGTCATAATGAGACCTGTGTCTCCTACTGCATCTGGATGAGGAAGTAGAAACCTCTAAGGGAAAACCTCTGGTCTGTCTCAAAGCAGCTGACACTCCTTGTCTCACTGCCTCATTTAACATAGCCTGCATATTAACCTGGAACTCATGTTCCTGTGCCCTAACTGGCCTGAACCCAGTTGACATGGGAGTAAAGGTTGCTTCTGGAGCCATTCTGTGCCTCTGTTCAGTAACTGTCAGTTGTTCTGTTGCTGGGCAGACAGAGAAGAAATGTCTGATTTCAGAAGCCTCAATAAATTCCTGCTCTTCAGCTCCCCCTATGGCCGCTTCTGCTACTGCAGGCCTGTCAGTTTGCAGCTGCCTCTCTTCTCTCGATAATGGCTATTCCTCATTTGGGTGAGAAATTATACAGGGCGCCATTTCTTCATCATTTTGCCCTTTTCCTCAAGCCCACAATTTATTCAGCGCCTTGTCCCTGCGGATCTCGTCCCTCTCTGCTGCCTTGGAGCCCTTTCGGATTCCTGCAGCCTTGTCCTTTGGCTTGGGGCTGTAAAATGAAGCCATCTGTTCTGGGGCTGCTGGACTTAGAGAGTGTGACAGCTGTCGAGCTTCCCCCTCTGCTTTCTTGATATCATGGGTAGCCTTTTGTGATTCTGCCATCTCTGACTCCAATGACAGTACACTGGAGTCACCCCGATCCCGCTGCAGCCTTTTACCTTTCAAAACCTACTCTCACTGCCTGTACCCTGTACTAAAGGCAACCGCGGTTAATCTCAGCGTCTCCAATGGCTGAAACCGCTGGGAGCTTCCCAAGCCAAAGTGTGGGAAGGAGGTGAGCATGGTATTCAAACTCCTCCTTAGTACCTTGTAGATCAGCCCTCAGCCAATCCAATGTCCAACGACCAGGGCAGAGCCCCAGCCACGCTGCTATTTGACAGCTTTCAAAGGGGTAGAACGGTTCTAGCTTGCAATAGAATTCAGGATTGGTAATTGTATTTCTATTTTTCCAATCAATTTGAAAGGATTTGTTAAATTTGCTAGGAGAAGAAATTAACACGTCATCCAAAAAGCTGAGTCAATTTCTGGGGGGGGTACCTAGCAGCAGAGGGAGTATCATCAAAGTTTTGACAGACTCAGTCCAATCACAGGCAGAGACTGATCACCCAAATCTGAATGCTATCTCCACAACAGAGATTATGTTATTACACATTTGTCAAGGCTTTAGAACAATGATTTAAAAGTAAGCCTTAAATGGGGCTTATGTGTGGGCTAGAATCCTACACTTGGAGAGAAAGTAAAAGAATAACTTAATATAGCTCTGTATTGTAATTATATTTATCAAATGAGAGCTCTGCAGTGCAATGAGTAACCTAGAAAAGCATACTATGTTATTGCTCTTGATTCAGGTTTGTCTGTTTCACACATAATGCTCATGTACATTGGAATAGATTAAAAACTTTATACACTGCTCAAAAAAATAAAGGGAACACTTAAACAACACAATGTAACTCCAAGTCAATCACACTTCTATGAAATCAAACTGTCCACTTAGGTAGCAACACTGATTGACAATCAAGTTCACATGCTGTTGTGCAAATGGAACAGACAACAGGTGGAAAGCATAGGCAGTTAGCAAGACATCCCCAATAAAGGAGGTAGGTGGTAACCACAGGTTACCTGCAGGTGGTAACCACAGACCACTTCTCAGTTCCTATGCTTTCTGGGTGATGGTTTGGTCACTTCTGAATGCTGGCAGTGCTTTCACTCTAGTGGTAGCATGAGATGGAGTCTACAACCCACACAAGTGGCTCAGGTAGTGCAGCTCATCCAGGATGGCACATCAATGCGAGCTGTGGCAAGAAGGTTTGCTGTGTCTGTCAACGTAGTGTCCGGAGCATGGAGGTACTACCAGGAGACAGGCCAGTACATCAGGAGACGTGAAGGAGGCCGTACGAGGGCAACAACCCAGCATCAGGACTGCTACCTCCGCTTTTGTGCAAGGAAGGACAGGAGGAGCACTGCCAGAGCCCTGCAAAATGACCTCCAGCGGGCCACAAATGTGCATGTGGCTGTTCAAATGGTCAGAAACAGACACCATGAGGGTGGTATGAGGGCCTGACATCCACAGGTGGGGGTTGTGCTTACAGCCCAACACCGTGCAGGACATTTGGCATTTGCCAGAGAAACCAAGATTGCCAAATTCACCACTGGCGCACTGTGCTCTTCACAGATGAAAGCAGGTTCACACTGAGCACATGTGACAGATGTGACAGGGTCTGGAGACGCCATGGAGAACGTTCTGCTGCCTGCAACATCCTCCAGCATGACCGGTTTGGCAGTCGGTCAGTAATGGTGTGGGGTGGCATTTCTTTAGGGTGCTGCACAGCCCTCCATGTGCTCACCAGAGGTAGCCTGACTGCCATTAGGTACCGAGATGAGATCCTCAGACCCCTTGTGAGACCATATGCTGGTGCGGTTGGCCCTGGGTTCTTCCTAGTGCAAGACAATGCTAGATCTCAGGTGGCTGGAGTGTGTCAGCAGTTCCTGCAAGATGAAGGCATTGATGCTATGAAGTGGCCCATCCGTTCCCCAGACCTGAATCCAATTGAGCACATCTGGGACATCATGTCTCACTCTATCCACCAACGCCATGTTGTACCAGACTATCCAGGAGTTGGGGGATGCTTTAGTCCAGGTGTGGGAGGAGATCCCCCAGGAGACCATCCGCCACCTCATCAGGGAGCATGCCCAGGCATTGTAGGGAGGTCATACAGGCACATGGAGGCCACATACACTACTGAGCCTCATTTTGACTTGTTTTAAGGACATTACATCAAAGTTGGATCAGCCTGTATAAATTTTTCCACTTTAAGTTTGAGTGTAACTCCAAATCCAGACCTCCATGGGTTGCTAAATTTGATTTCCATTGATAATTTTTGTGTGATTTTGTTGTCAGCACATTCAACTATGTAATGAACAAAGTATTTAATAAGAATATTTCATTCATTCAGATCTAGGATGTCTTATTTTTGTGTTCCTTTTATTTTTTTGAGCAGTGTAGTTTTAAAAAGATGCTTCCATCCATATTATTTATTCAGTAGCTAGTGACAATGGTTATGTCACAATGAATAATTAAAGATGGATAATTAAAATTAAGTAGAAAAACTAAACATAGAAAATATTAGAAACATTATTTTAAAATCACAATGAAACAAAGACTGATTTAAAATAACTTCTACTCATTTTTATCAATTATTCTTCAAGGATTTCCAGTGAGCTAGCAAAATGAATCTGTTTAACATCTTACAAATTACTCTAGGAAAAAGGTGCATATGCATTAATGCTATGCACATTTTGAAAATGATTGGGAATAAAACTTTTTAGACCTCACAAAAGCTAACATTTCTGCTTATTAAGGCATGAAATCTTTTTTCAGGTTTAAATATAAGCCTGAAAAAAGATGTTGCTTTATTGTACTGAAAACTCAAAATAAATGTATTGTTATTGTTTCTCTTAAAGCAATGGAAACTTCTTATGAGGCATCAAACACTTGTTCCAAATAATTGTCAAAGCATACACTGGACTGGAGGGGATCATAATCTGATGAGTCAGATTATAGAATTAATTAATTATAGAAGGAGCAAAAAAATGGTTGTCTATATATAGAAATCGCTCATAAAACAGGCCCTGTAACAAAAGCTGTCTTCATAATTTCTGTTAACATATAGCCTAAATTGGGATGTATAGGCTACCTTGTTCTACTAATATTTTGCTTTAACCAGAAATTCCTGTTGCAGTATTATTACTATAAATATTATAGGACAAAATCACAAAAATTACATGACAATGAACATGTAATATTCCTCTGACAAATGTATAAGCAACATCTTTTTAAATGTTCTTGCTTAGGAGATAACCAGAGAAATGATGTAAAAGAAAGACGTTACAATTAATGTAACTCTTACTAGCTGTGGATTATTACCTTAAGCACAAATCATGAAAAATAGAAAACCAATTCTCCCTATACAGCTATTCAGCTGCAGTATCTGCTGAAGCAACACTCTTCTTTCTTGCATTTCTGAAAACATGAACTTATCGCCGATTCAGTTACTCATTTTGATCCACATAATACAATAGAAAAGATTGACACTTTATTAGAAAATATTACTTCCTTTAAAATCTTTCTGTTGATTTCAAAGGGGTTGAGGTAGCATTTCTTGGTGACACCTGCAGTACTGAGGCTAAAATAAAGTCCCAAGTGTCATGGAAACTGCTGAGACTGCTGAAGGCCCAAGGCCACTACTTCAGCCCCAGCCCTACCACCACAGATTAGGGGGAAGCAAAAGATAACCCAGAAGGAAGTTGCAGCACTCCTGCCATCTAAGTGCATACAGCCTACCAAATGTGTGAATTTTAACCACCTGACAGTGGAGATGCTACAATGGCTATAAATTCAGGCATATGTGGTAGGTCCATTTTTTTTTTCAGTATTGTCATAAGTCACTGAATGAGTGGTTGTAAATTGAGGACTACCTGAACAAAGAGGAAGGATTATTTTTCATACATTATTAGAAAAACTAAGGCCAGGAGCAGTATTTTTCATTTGCATAATTCTTTGTAATGAGAACACTATGTTGTTAAAGTTTGGAATTTTAAAGAGTTGGAATATATATTAAGAAAAAAATACAGTGCAGCAGATAAGCTGTTATCATTTTCCCCATCTCCCAAAAGGTAATATTTAAAAAACTATGCTAAGTAAAAACAAAAACATAGTATTAATTCCATATCCCACAGCAATGGTTTAAAAATGAATAAAAATATTAATTAATCTGACATACTTGAACACACAAAAATATTTAAAATTCTTTTCCCTTGCACGCTGGTAAATGAACATTTCACATAAATGTAATTCAAACTTCTGTACATAATATAACTAGATCTATGCATAAGTTTTAAATGAAGTTAATGTTAGGAATGTAAGTCACCAAACAGGTATTTGGGTTGGAAATATATAAACCAGGATAAACATTTTAATACTGTTTCTTTTAAAAAATGAAAAAATGGTAATTGGGTGTGGTTTCTCAAACGGCCATAAGATGGAGCTAGAAACCTGGGTAATCTTAGTCTTAGTCTCAGAAGCGAGTGAGTCTCTGTTTTTCCTCTGTTGGAGAGTATTGCCGTTCCTCCTAATTGACTGATATTCATGGATTTGATGTAACTATTTGTGATAGATTATTGGATTATCCCTGTTATTGGATTATCCCTGTTATTGGATTATCCCTGGACTGAAAACTGACTGACTGAACCTGTGAATGACTTTGGACTGGTTGTTTTGAACTTTGCTTTAAACCTTTCTGGAAGTAAAAACCTACATTTTATGTACTGTGTATATGTGTGTTGTGTGTGTACATTCCAAACACTACTCTCAATACGTCTCCCTGTATGCGCTCATTCTCCTAATGGGGAGTTACCTCTACACTGGTTATGGACCCAGGCCATATCCAAGCTCAGATAACTGAGAGTTGGTGTGAATATACAATATTGTATACAGCTGTTTACTGTTTAATTGTGGGTTACTATCCGAATAAAGATAGCACAAGTCACTTCAACAAGTCTATCACTGACAACCCAGCTGGATGGAACAAACTATGTTTCCTGGTCTATGAAGTGCAGTCTACTTCTGTGTAGAGAAGGTTTATGGAATGCAGTTCAAGACCCACCGGATGTAAATGCTTGGGATCCAGATAATGAGGACGATGCCAAGAAGCTTGATGACTTTAAACATAACAACGAATGAGCTCTTTGTATAATTGGACTAACACTGAGTGACCAGCAGCTAGTCCATATTCGTGGAGAAGAGTTTGCTGCTAGGTGTTGGGAGAATTTGAAGAGGGTTTATGTTCGTGACAGTGTAGGTGTACATATACATCTTACACGTAAACCTTTTAGAGCACATCTTCTGAAAGGTGGAGATATGTCAGCTCATTTGAACTTCATGAAAAGAACTTTTCAAGAGCTACATGAAGAGGAACTGATATTTTCAGAGCTGCATCAAATTTACATCATTCTTTCTTCATTGGGTGAAAGTTATGATGATTATGTATCTTCACTGGAAGTACTGCCCAGAGATTGACTGACATAACCGGAAGGTTGTTAGAAGAAGCAAGAAGATGGCTGGATAGGGACCAAATGAGGAAGGAACAATCACAAGAAGAGGATTTGTCTTCAACTGCCTATGCTGTTAGAAATGTTTTTCTTGTGGGGCTAGGGCAGTGGTCCCCAACCTTTTTTGTACCAGGGATCAGTTTCACACAGAAACACTTTTTCAAGGACCGGCAAAATCAATTCTTCCCCAATCGTAAAGGGCTTCTTCGCTTTTGCAATGCGGTCCACGAAGTTTGGCATGGAAGTTTGCGCGGAAGTTTAGCGCAGAAGGTAGGCGAGGGCGGAAGTGGTTGTCTTTCAAAATAAGACACCCGGAAGCAAAAACATATTTTTATATATATTTTAATCACGTTTATTCATTCTTTGTGGTCCGGTACAAAATGATCCACGGACCGGTACCAGGGCCCAGTGGTTGGGGACCCATGGGCTAAGGGACATATAGCTAGATTCTGTAAGAAGGAAAAACAACAGAGGGGAGGGGATGCTTTGTTGTAGTAGACTGTCGTTTTTAAAATAATTTGTTTTACCTTCGAAAGCAAAGGGAAGGCGGCGATGGGAGCGCCTGAAGCCAAGTGTCTCCTCAGGGCTCCGGTTGCAGGGAGGAACCCTGACTGGCCACACATGGCTGTGCCAAACGCCGAGGCGTTGCTCTAATGTCGCGGCAGCAAGGGAGAAGGGAAAGCAACGGTGGCAGAAGATCTCCCGAACATCCAAGCTGTCGCTGCCTGCCCACCCGAGGATGCAAGGGGGGGAATTAAGTCACCCCCGAAAAGACGGCCAAACCATTTTTTCGGGGGTCAAAAAAAAAAAAAAGGCACGACCTGATTTTGTGAGAAACACAGTATGTCTAGCAATTCAACTGTAAACCATGATTTGTGGGTTGTTGATAGTGGAGCATCGCAGTGCATTCCTAAAGATAGAAAAAGGTTTGTAAAGATGTCCACAAGTAAACAACATGCATCATTGGCAAATGGATGGAAGATTAAAGTATCTGCTGAAAATAATGAATACCAGCTTCATTTTTCAAGTTTTCAAGCAGTACAATTTACATAACACAGATCAGAATGTAAATGCATAGAATTCATAAATCTGTAATAAACCCAACTGCTACAAACTACTCAGAAGTGTTCTGCATAATTTCAATTAAATATTTTCCTTCAGTCTATTGCATTTCCCCAAAAGACAACCATGAATGTAAGGGGTTTTCTCCTGCTCAAGGGAATTTCAGACATTAAAAATAATAAATCAATTCAAAAATCACTTGCAATGCTCAATTTCTTCTCTTTGTCAATCTGAATGAATGCTCCTCTCCTATGAAAGTATATGCACGTAGTTGCCACATAGAATACTAACAAAAATATGGCTAGGATCAGGTTAAAAAAAGGATATCCATCAAATTAATAACTTTTGAGTAAAATTAAATTGTTTACAAATAATTTACCTTGTATATAATAAAAATAATTGATCCTCACTTACATATAGCAATAAATGATTTTTTATCATGCTTACAACTACTTTCACATGCAAAAGTATCCAAGTATGTATATAAGGACACTTTCACTCTTCAAGTAGAAAGAAAAAAATAAAAACAGAATGAAGAATAAATGAAAAACACAGCTGGACAGGGAACAAAATAAAGGAGAAACAGGTATCTTGTTGTAAGTTGTGGAAACAGCTAAATTAATCAACTAAGCAGCAACACCCAAGTAGGATAATCTTTCAAAGTACAAATGCTTTGCAGTCACTTGTACCTATTATTCAGTTCTTTTTACCAGAATTTTAATCTTCAATTCTTACCAATAACTTCCTGTACATTTTGAAATTACTCTGCTATGAACTATTCAACTACTGACTTATATATGCTGACTTAGTTCAGATTTCAGCTTAACAAAATTCATTCCACAGAATAAAGGTCTTCTTCCTCTTCGCATTTTGATAAATCAGAATAATGTCTGGGACAAACTGGAAAACTGATGTGCAAATATCACATACAAGCTAGTATATGAAAGCAGGAACTAGCATGCAACCATAGCAATAAATAACAATTTTCATGGAGTCTTAAATCAAAAATGCATGTTTGGAAGCTATGACATTTACGACAGCTTAAAAAAATGCAAATAAACACAAAAGAAAGATTATTTCAATATATTTATTGTACTTCTATGTCATCTGCTCATAATTCACCAAAATGGTATTTTCAAAAGTATTTTAAAGGTTATATTAAACTATAATGTATTAATAATGTCTTCGAAAAAAGATCCATAACCTAAGAAATTAAAATTTTACCCTCAAAAACTTCCCAAATATTTCCCTTTCCTTCCCAAATAAAGCTATTTTTAACTTCTAGAATTCCAATATTCCTAATCTAGTTACACATACAGGTACTTTCAAAAAGAAAAGTGGCCTTCCAGTGGCTAACAAATTTATTTTCTATAAATTAAAAAAATTCAATTCTTAGTTCCTTGCCTTTTGATTTTATTTACAAGGGGAATATAAATGCAATCAAAAATGAATTTATAAACAGACTAATGGCATATCAGTCTAGTGTTTTCTATTATTCATGATTAATAGGCAAGTGAATATTTTGACTTTATCATCATTTTATGCATATTTTCCACCTCCAAGCTATATAAACTTGAATGCTTAGTGGATATAAGCATATCAGGTGATGTGTATTTGTGAAATGAGGGAGGGTGTGATCTAAGTTGATCAACACCTTATGTTAAGGTGTGCATAATTATTAGGCAGCTTCTTTTCCTCAGGCAAAATGGGCCAAAAAAGAGATTTAAATGACTCTGAAAAGTTTTTAAAATTATAAAAAGTCTTTCAGAGGGATGCAGCAGTCTTGAAATTGCTAAGATATTGGGTCATTATAACCAGGAACCCATTATCCTCTATTGCTGCCATATTCCAGAAATGCAAGCTACCTGGAGTGCCTAGAAGTACAAGGTGTTCAGTGCCCAGAGTAGTGGCTCAATGCTTAAAGCAGTGGCACTGGAAAAAGTCTGCATCTTTCAAGATCATGATTTTTATGCAGGACAATGCTCCATCGAAGTACTCCACTGTGTGGCTGGCCAGTAAAGATGAAATAATGACATGGCCAAGGTAAGGAAGGGTAAAACCCAATCACCAATAAACAAGACACATAAGCTGGGCCAAGAAATATCTGAAAATCATTTTTCAAAGGTTTTATGGACTGGTGAGATGAGAGAAACTCTAGCTTCAGCTGCTGCCTCCTGTCTGTTAGGAAGCTTATGATCAACTTACAAGTGTGTTCAGGTACCACTAGCTGGTTTAGTTTAGTTAGAAGAATGTCTGGAATGATGGTATTGAATGCTGAACTAAAGTCTATAAATAAGACTGTTGCACAGGTCTTTGGAGATTCAAGGTGTTGCAGGATGTAGTGCAGAGCCACTTAACAGCATCATCTGTCAATCTATTTGCTTGGTATGCAAATCTATGATGGTTTTCAGGTAGGACAGCACTAGCCTTTCAAAGGTTTTCATAACTACAGATGTTAGAGCAACTGATCTGAAGTCATTCAGTTCTTTGATGGAGGGGTTCTTTGGCATTGGGATGATAGTAGAGCGTTTAAAGCAAGAAGGTACATAAGCACATCTCTAGTGATTTATTGAAGATAGGGGCCAATTGGTCAGCACAGACTTTTAAGCAAGAGGGAACTATCTTGTCTGGGCCTGGTGCTTTTCCTGGCTTTTATCTGAGAAATAGATCTTGCACTTCTTTTTCTGTGATCACCAGAGGTTGTGAACTCAATGGGTTGGGGTCAATTGTAGGAGGTTTGGCTGTTTTTGATTTGTCTGAGATGGGGTCAGTCGAAGGAAGCTTGGCTGTTGTTGGTGTGTCTGAGATGGGGGTTGTAGTGATAGGTGGCTATAGTTTACTTTCAAACTTGCAGTAAAAAATATTTAGGTCATCTTCTAGTTGTTGATTTCCTTCTGCCTGGGAAGAAGTTTGCCATAGCCGGTGATGTTTTAAGAGTTTTTGACGTGTTTACTGGTTCATTTGTTGAGAATTGATTCTTTAACTTTTCAGAGTCGCTTCTTTTTGCTGCTCTGATTTCTCTTGTTAATACGTTTCTGGCCTGATTGTACAACATTCTATCACCTTTTCTGTAAGCTTCCTCTTTGGAACGACATAGCATCTTAAGTTTAGCTGTGAACGAAAGTATTGTTACTGTATATTCTCAAGTTCCCTGGTTGGTATACATAGGTCTTCACAGAAGCTGTCATATGATGTAACAGTATCTGTGAGCTCATCTAGGTCTGCAGAGGTATCTTCAAAAATATTCCAATCAGTGCAATCAAGGCAAGCCTGTAGCTTTAGCTTTGCCTCCTCAGTCCAAGTCCTCACTGATTTAATTGTTGGTTTTGTGGTTTTAAGTCTTTATCTGTAAGCAGGTACAAGGGGAATCATGCAGTGATCAGTGTCCCAGAGCTGCTCGTGGTAAAGACCTATAAGCATTTTTTAGTGTTGTGTAGCAATGATCTACTCTAAAGTATTTTTGCCTCTGGTGGGACAATTGACATGCTGGAAATATTTTGGAAGCTCTCCTTAAATTTGCTTGAAATCTCCAAAACTAATGGGAAGGGAATCTGGGTGTTTGGCTTCAGCCTCCATAATCTGGTCAGCTAGAGTTCACAATGCCTTGTTTACACAAGTTTGTCGAGGAACATACACAGTTTTTAGGATAAATGAGAAGAACTCTTGTGTATGTAACCTTATTTTCAGGGGGAAACAATATCAGAAGGTAGGGAGGACACATATTGATCAGTGATGAAAATACAGGTAGTCCTCGAGTTACAAGATACTTAATGACAGTCAAAGTTACAGTGTCACTGTAAAAAGTGACTTATGACTATTTTTCAATTCCAACCTTTGCAGCCTCCCGATGATCATGTGATCAAAATTCATAAACTTGGCAACTGGTTCATATTTACAACAGTTGCTGTGCCTCAGGTCATGTGATTACCTGTTGTGATCTTCTGTAAAGCAAAGTCAATAGGAAAGCAGATTCATTAAACCCAATTACTAACTTAACTTCAGTGATTCACTTAACTGTAGTCAAAAATGTTGTAAAATGGGGCAAAACTCACCTAACAAATGTCAAGAAATTTTGGGCTCAATTGTGTTCGTAAGTCAAGGACTACCTGTAATAATTATTAAACTTGAATCAATTGATTACGAGTAGTCCTCAATATACCACCACAATTGAGCCCCCAATTTCTGTGCTAAGCAAGACAGTCATTGAAAGTGAATTTTGTTCCATTTTACGATCTTTCTTGCAACAGTTGTTAAGTGAATCACTGCAGTTGTTCAGTTAATAACATGGTTGTTATGTGAATCTGGTTTCCCCAATGATTTTATCAGAAGTTTGCAAAAGGATGAACACGTGACCATAGAGATGCTGCAGCTGTCATAAATGTGAAACACTGTCATAAGTTGCTTTTTTCAGTGCCATTGTCATCCAGTTACTAAATGAATGATTGTAAGTCAGGGACTACCTCTACCATAACATCTATTACAGGAAGCTCTTCAATAGAGAATCAAAAATTATTTAACATTCTGTGCAATGAGTGAAAATAATGATGGTGATTATCATGTTAACAGATGCATTAACTTCCCATGTGGAAAATGGCAGGTTAGATGTCTCTAATGATCTTGGAGACCACATTTCAGTTCCTTTTCCTCCCTGCACAACAGGGAAAGTACTTTCTTCCTTCAGATTTAAAGAGGAATTAACCCATCTGACTCTCAAATTCTAGCTCCTTGCAAGTAGATTGTGGAAACCAAGGTTTCCTCAATCAGCCTGTGAGTTGAAGTGGAAGGGGACTGGAGATCTTCATCAAGCCCACAGCAAAACTATGGATACTAGAACCAGCTTTCCTCATTTCTAAATCACCTTTTGGATTTATTCTTCTGCAGAGTTAATGAAAGTCTTTCTTTGGATCAGACAAGTATCTCTCTTCGGAGGTTTTTTTTAATTTCTTGAGCTGTGTTCAACAAGACATTGGAAATTCTTATAGGCATTTGCCTAATCCACAAAAATTTGGAAATAAAAGACTAAAAAATAGGATGAATAAAATCAATGGTTGTTTTTTGAAAAAATTAAATCTGATTTTTTTTTAATTTAATTTTTTTTTATTTTTATCAAATTTATTTTAATAAAATGCTTTTGGAATAAAAATCTATCTAAAGATAGTTTTCAATTTAAGATAGAGTAATAATTTAGTTTATTCAGCATGAAATGGAGTTTAGTTATGTAGCATGAGGCTGCATATTCTGCAGTATTTACATTTTTGGTAAACTCATTCAATGAATCCAAGCTCTGCAAGCTAAATAGGAAATCTTCATTTTGTTTGCAAATAATAATGTTAAAGATTCTAACTACCAGCAAGAATGAGTCCTTACATTTAAAGAGCACCTGTCACTTCAGATCCATCAAAGCAGCACCTGTTAGCAGGCATCCACTCACCTGCTGCCTGCCATGTCCCTCACCTTGTGCCACTGCTGCATCACCAGCCATCCCATTAAAGTGAATGGGATTGTCAGTGAGTCAACCGCAGATCAGAGGAGCTGCTGCGGGACAGAGATGACAGTTGCTCTTTAACTTTTTTTTATTTAAATTGACTTGATTTAAATCAAATGCACCCCACTAAACACAGATTGAAAGATGAAAACTTCATACTACAATTACTTCATACTACTATAACAATCCAAAGTTTCACACTGGCTTTCCCTGTTTTTTTAAATTAATCTTGCCACCAACTGGTTAGATTTACAAACAAAGAGTTTCTAATATACTTACATATATAGATACACACACACACGGCTATTCTTAGAGGTACCAGAAACGGAGTTGAGCAGCATGTTTCGCTGTCTCTTATTAAAGTGAGGAAAACTCCCATTCAGGACTTCTTTACTCTCCTACCATCGGATATGAGATACAGAAGCATAGCCAGCTGCACCAGCAGGCTGAAGAAGTGTTTCTACCCATGGGCTGTCAGACTTCTGAACAGAAAATAACTAAATGTATGATAGATTTGCGGGGCCGGTGCATTGTGCAACAAGGTCACATAGTGTAATAAGATTGGGACTGGGTTAGGGACTTTTGTCCTCATTGTGAGTTGTGTTGGGGAGGGGTGCACGAAGGGAGGCTCAGCCAATCTCACGGTGCGCATGTTGTACTCTGATGATAAAGGTAATAATAATTCCAGAGGACTCTTTTGAAACTATAAGGCTAGTTTGGGCATTAATTGATTTATTGAGCTGGAAAGAGGAACAGATGGAGGGAGATCTGGAAAAGGTCTGTTGAAGTTTTATTGCAATGAGACAAATGGCAAGATATATTTTGGTATATTTTCTAAGGAAAAGAACAAATAACTGTAATGTTATTTTGAGGCAAGATTGAAGATTGATAATGTTGATGTAATTGTTTTAAAGGAGATTCCTGTTAGGATCCTGCGCAAGAAAAAAGACTACCTGTCTCTGCAGCATCAGTCATGTGACTGAGTGGGTGTGGCCAACTCAATGTCACTCGCAGCAAGATACTGTACCACCTTGCTGAGTTGGCCATGCCTACCCATTCACATGACCACCAAGCCACACCCACCAAACAAGCCATGACTACAGAACCGGTAGTAAAAAAAATTTGAATCCCACCACTGTTCACAAGGATTCTTACTGACCAAAGATACTGAGAAAGAGGACTTTACTTTGAAAGCCACAGCTAAGAACTTGAATATGGATTACAAAATTTTAACATGAAATATAAACAGAATTCCGGGAGCCTCTGCATAGTCGTGCTGGCCACATGATCATGGAAATGTCTTCAGACAACACTGGTTCCCTCGGCTAAGAAACAGAGGTGAGCACCATCCTCAAGAGTCAGAAATGACTGGATAGGTAAAACTTTTACCTTTATGATAAAGTCAAGGTGAATATGGATTTTTAAAATTTATCAGAAATTCCAGATTGAGAATTTGGAATAGGTATAAGGCAAAACTTTCTCCTAAAATCCTTTTATAGTTATTACCCTAAGAAGCCTTTCTCAGAAGGAAAATAATAGTTAAACAAAAAAGCTTAACTTATGCTGATTTGCTGAACTTTTCTTGAGAATTTAACTTAAAAATAAGATAAAATTTGCAAGTTAGGTTTTACATGCCAAACGTTTTCCTGCACTCAACTAATGGAAATATTTAAGTTGGATAAGAATTATGAATTTGAAAAGGGTAAAACTGAATGTGATGTGGAATTCTGGTCAAATTATGGCCATATTATTGATGAGATGTATAAACTTTTATTGAAAATGAAAAATAAAAATAGAGAATGAACAAGTTAAAGACTGCATGATAAAATGGGCAAAATTTAGATATATACATTGAACAAATGGGAGAAATGTAGAGGATATGAAATTTAAATTGAATTATAATTTTGAGAACTTTCATAAAATGATGTATCATTGGTCCATGATACAAGATAAATTGTATAATGTATAAGAGAATTTCAAATATTTTTTGGAAACATAATCAAATTAAATCTTCAGTACAGCATCTGGACCCACCAGACTCCAAATATGAATGATGAGGGATAAATGCTATTTCAAATACAACTTGTTATCTGCAATACATTTTGACCTAGTCAGTCTCATTCAACTAAGCAAAATATACTGGAAAAAAATTCCTCGCAGTTTGTGAGTTACTCAAGCTGATTGATAATGCATTTGTAGTGCCAGCAACCGCTTCATTGTTCTGAGATACATCCACTATCTCCTCCTTAGTTGAGACTACTCAACTAATTCAAATAAGATACACTGGCTGATATCATACATGTTAGGAATGATAGTCACCTAACAGTTGGGTTGGCAATATATAAACCAGGATAGTAATTTAATGTTGTACCTTTAAGAGAGTGCTGTAATTGTGATTGGCTGAGGTTCCGCCAACGGCCATAAGATGGAGCCAGAAACCTGGTTTGTTCTTTCTCCTGGCATTTCCTGTTTTGCCGTATTTGCCTGATCGTCATTCTACTTGGATTGCTATGAGTTTTTGCAACTGTTAGCAAACTCCATTTACTGAACTTTGTTTATGATACTTGACTTCGTTTTTGGATTATCCCTGGATTGATACTAACTGCTTTAATTGTGTATGATTTGGACTGTTTGTTGGACTTTATTTACCCGTTTATTGGTAAGTTAAATCTACATTTTACTATTCAGTGTATCTGTGTGCTGGTTGTGTGTTATTCAACATCACTCTCACTATGTTTCCCTGAGTGCACTCATTCTCCTAACGGGGAATACTTCAACAAATTTATATCACATCTCATACAAAACACATCTCATACAAAACACTCTGGCTAGTAGCAATCCCAAGGTAAGACAAAACTCCTCCTCACTTGAAAAGGGGTCTTACCTGATATGCTCCTTCTCATGGTGCTGCTAGAGAGTCCAGGCAAGGGTTAACTCCTTCTCCAAGCTGATGGTACTGAGTCTGTCAAAGTTGTGTAGACCGCTTCTGTTGCTAGCCTTCCCCAGCTTTCAGCAAAGTCAAAGTGACAGACCTAACATGTCCCCTGAGGATGAGAGTAAACACAAAAAAACTCTCTCCCTGACACAGGACAAAACACCTTTAGAGGCCGAACATCTGAGGCTATGGGCGGAAAGACACCTTCTGTCCCTCAGGGCAGAAGATATCTCGGGGGTGAGCAATGTGCAGGCACCCTTCCAAGTGGTTTATCTTGGCACTACTCAGCCAATCTGCCTGCACATTGCTCACCCCCGAGATATCTTCCACCCTGAGGGACAGGTATCCCTCCACCCATAGGCCCAGACTTTCAGCCTCCTGTATGAAGGACCTGGAACGGGTCCATCCCTGGAGGTTGATGTGGGCCTTGGTGGCCACATTGTCAAAACGAGGACATGTTTTCCTGTTTCGGAATTGCTGTCACACTGTTCCAGAATTGCTGGAAGGTCAGGTAAATGGCCCTCAGCTCCAGCCAATTGATGTTTCATCCCCGTCCTCCTGGGTCTACTGGCCTTGCATCATTGCTGACTGAAGATGGGCTCCCCAACCGAAGAGGCTGCACCGGTTGTTAAGGTCGAGTGACTTGGCTCTTTGAACAGGCACTCTCTGCTGGTGGCCTGAGACAGCCACCAACATAAGGACCGATCACTGCTTGTGGCACCCTGACCTTGAGCAAGGAGTGGCTCCTGCTAGACCTTTGGTATGTCAGGAGGAACCATTGTAGCAACCTGGAATGCAGCTGTGCTCAAGGGACGATGGAGTTACAGGACACCATCTTGCCCAGGAGCCGCGATAGGAGTTGCAATGGTACTGCCTGCGCTTTTTGGATTTGCCCTGACAATTTCCTGGTCCTGGGAGGGGAAGACCTCGCAGGAGATTGTGTCTATCACTGCTCCCAGGTGGAGCAGATGGTTGGTTGGAGAAAAATTGCTCTTCTTGGGGTTGATGGAAAATCCATGGGCCTTCAGGACCCAGATGGTAATCTGTCATTCTTCGAAACCAAGTTCTGAGGACAACTGGATTAAGATGTCATCCAGGTAACACTGAACCCACATAGATAATGTGTGGAGGTACGCCAAGCTGCTAATAGTTTGATGAACACCTGTGGTGCGGACAATAGGCCGAATGGCAGAGCCCAATATTGGAAATGCTGGCCCTCATAGAAAAACCGGAGGAACTGATGGTGAGATGGCCAGATAGGAACATGGTGGTAAGTCTTCAATAGGTCTATTTGATGTTGGGAAGTCGCCCTCTCAAACACTCAACAGGGTAGATTGGAATGACTGCATCCTGAATCACCTGTAAACAAGGAAACTGTTTCCTTCTGTATACAAGAAATCTCGAGGTCTAGAATTGCCCTCCACCACCACCCCGAGGTCTTTGGTATCACAAAGAGCGGGAATAGAATCCCTTCCCTCACTGATCCACCGGAACCACTTGGATAGCTCGATTTTCCAAGAGATGTTGAACGGCGGTTTCCATGAGGACCCTCCTCGCGTTCTCCCAGGAGATGGGACAAGGAATGAAGAACCTCGGGATGTGGAGAGGAATTCGAGGGAGAGATCCAACCTCACCGTCTGTAGAACCCAGGAATCCATGGTAAGTTCCCATCAATTGGCAAAGTTTGCCAGACATTTCCCGATGGGAGGGACAGGGAGGGACTTGGAACATCTAAATGGATGACTTTTTCCACCTCAAAAGGGCCACTTGCTCTGAAATTGTTATCTATTACTGCCCAATCAGGTTGCTGATCTTGTCAGGCTACGTAGGACCTTTGAGTGCATTGGAAATTCAAACTGGATTCATCCACTCGAAAAGACAAACGTCAAAAGTATGGTGAGGGATGAAAAGTATGTCTGGAAAGGGAAGGGAGGACCTTCCTCTTATCTCTGGATTCTACTAGGAAAACTTCCAGAGAGTCTCCAAACTCTCTGTTTGTCCCCGTGGAAAGAGGCAAATGCCAGCTTATACTTTCTTCTGAGGTCCACCTGCCAATGGCAACATCATAGCAGATAGCTGCTATTGAGCAGGGCTGCTATTGAGGCTGACATTGCCTTAGAGGCGAATCTGGCGCATTAAACGTGGCATCTGCGGAAAATTCAGCCACAGTCACCAATTTATTGTCTTGATGGATATGGACATCCCCAAGGGACACCATGTGTGTAGCCATCACAAAGAAGCCCTAGTAAAGAAAGAAAGCAGTGGAAGCTGTTACTGCCAGGCTGCCACCTGATGAGACCATTGGAGAATTTGCTTGGCCTTCTTTTCTTGTCTTAAGTGCCTCCTCTGCTTCAGTTGGAATAGCAGAGGATACCAACGCGACCACTGGAGCATCCACTTTAGGCGTCTGAAGAGCCTTGTCCATTTCTGAACTCACATTATAAAATTTTCAGTCATTGGTACTAAGAATGGGGCCTGATGCTGGAGAGGTCCACTTCCTGTGTACTATGTCTAAAAACAGTTTAGGTGAGGGGATCACTTCTGCCTGCACCATTGGCTCAGAGAACATGTCACATGGAGCCAGTATCTCCATGGCTGGATCTGTACTAGATTTGGGACCCAGGTGGGATACATTTTTGGCCTTGAATAACAAGGACTTAAATAGGGGAGGACAAAAGAGCCCTGTGAATGCTGGGTGTTCCAGTTTATTACCCTCATCTTCAGAGAGGTCTTACTCTCTTTGTTCATTCTCTCCAGAGAAAGATGACACGCTCTGACTGGAATGGCTCGGGGAATAGGGCTCCTGGAAGTCTTGAAAGTCTTAGTCTGTTTGTGCTGACCCTGGGGCCCTGGAGTAATCAGAATAGGCAGAAGAAGGGCTTCTGAACTGAAGGTGGCCTTCAGATATCCCCGGTTTAATGGCATTGAATAGGAGATGCCTCACGGCAGGGGTATGTCAGCCTCTGCTGATACCTCTGGATGTAGGCCCGCAGCTGTGCAGTAGGCCTCTGCCTGTAAATGGGCTGCTCCCAATTGCCTGTTACCGACAACACTGTTGCCAGGGAAGTGGAGCAGGTTTTGCTGTTGTCTTATGAAGTCAAGAAAACCTGCTTCCCAGAACCATCTGGTAATAGGATCTGGGCATTGGGGACTGCTCCCAACTGCTGTGCAAAATTCTGGAGGGAAAAACAGCATTAAAAGTGGGGTGATGTCTGGCTCCATCTTTCCCTATCTTTCTGTCCCTTCATAAGCTTCTCTAAGGCCTTATGCCTTATCTTAGAATCTTTTTCTTCAGCTCTGGAAGTCTTTCTAGAAGCTACAGCCTTTGCTTTTAACTTAGCAGCTGCACCTCTAGCTGCTAATTTTGGAGCCAGAGAAACTGTGATAGGGCTTTTGGCACTTACTGTGGAGCCCACTGGGCCCATTTGGATGTGACTCCAGCCAGCTCTATCCTCCTCCATGTTGCTGAGGCTAAGTGGACACAATGCCCCCTAACAGGGCCTGTCAAATAACTGCCCGGTGTTAGGGCAATCGTTGCCTGCATTCTTCTGAGCCACTCTGGCTAACCCCTGGGCTGTTCACTAAGAGGGCCTACACTCGCATTCATCATTTGACTCACCACTGGAAATCATACCACTCCCCGCTGTCCTTGCGTCAGCTCCACGACCTTCGGCAGTTCAAGGCACCACTCCAACCAGCAGAAAACGCTTTCAGATTCTTTTACCACCTCCACAGCCTTTGGCGGCCTGGAGCCAAAGCTCCTCATGCCAGAAAATCAATTGATGAAGGTGCTGTTGCAGCGGCCTTCAGCAGCTTCAGTCAAAGATTCCACACCAAGATAGCCAGTTACCTTATGCTGAAGCCTCGGCCTTCAATGCCTGGGGGCCAAAGCCTCCTATGTTGGGAACAACAGCGGTAATGGGGCCAAATCCCATCTCACCAGCTTCAGGTGTGGCTTGCCTGGGAGCCTGCCTGCTGAAAAATCAATGAATCACAATCTGGTGATAACTGTTAACTTTCAAATATGCAGAGAAAAGTAGATACATCTTGTCCAAGCGAGGGACTGAGTCGAAAACTGGGGAAGGCTAGCAACAGAGGTGGGTCTACACAGCTTTGACAGACTCGGTCCTATCAGCTTGGAGAAGGAATTAACCCTTGCTTGGACTCTCGCAGCAGCACTGTGAAGAATATCTAATGTTTCCTTTAAGGATTCTTGCTATGGTACTGTAAATACGAATATTTTGATGGGTTATATATGTAAACTTAAAAGGCAGGTTGATGGAATAAGCATAGGATGCTGATAAAATGAAGAGGTACTGGGCTTCAGTTTATATACAAGTGTTTAATCATATTGCAATGTTGAATGAAAATGCAAATGATTAACTTTCTCAGCTTGAGGGCATTCTGTGCATGTTCCTGTGTCTCTCTGAAGCTATTCAAGATGCCTTTAGAGGTCAATCTTAATATTCAAAGACACCTTGAATCAACATAATCTAATGGCATGTGGTGTATATGTGCACGCAAGCAAATTCAGTAAATTAACTACTGTATGTCTCTTTCCCCTCCCAAAAAAGGTTTATGCTGGATTGACTGTCCATTGCAAACTGTCCTTGCTCAACAACTTCAATTGGGAGTGGCAGCTCCAACCAAGACTGGCTAAGAAGAAAACCATGTCACCATGATGGGCTTACAATCTTACTTCCCCTTCAGTTAAGCATAGTTGTTAAGCTAAAAAATCATGTCACCTCAAATTATGATGTTACTTCTGCCTTCTTTATTAACTCTGCTTATTAAAAGCCAGCAACCACATGACTATGGGATGTTGCAATGGGTTGACTGCAAAGTTCTTTTTTTTTGACACAGCTGTAACTTCAAATGGTGGCTGCACAAGACAATCAATAAACAACAAATACTGTATGTCTTTTGGAGCTTTGGACAGAATGGTTTTCTTTTACAAAACAAAGGCTAGCATGTTATTTGGTTATCCTTTCATATTTACTGCACTCCATGCATTTCCTTCTATCCAATTATTTCTGGTGGTTTCAGAGCACAATTTCAAATTCAAAGGGTTTTGACCAATTTTATTATGGTACATTGAACAATCTGATGTATTGTACAATCTCTCCATATTCTTCTACATTCCTGGTGAACTCCATGAGATGTGTTTGAACTTGTCACTTTGGCCGTTTTCCTGCAAATTTTCTGTTGTTTTTGGGCTTCAAGTGTTTTAAAAAGAATCCCCTAAGCATGGATGTGTTTGAAATATAATAATTATTTTGTTGTTCATTGCTTTTGGATGTTTCAGGATGCGGGGACCAGGGCCTTTCTCTTGGACTTCTTTTGCTAATGTTCTAATTCTGTCAGTGCCAGTTTGTGGAAAAACAAGGAAGGTATGCAAAATCGAACACAAAGAAAGTATGTACTGGGGAAAATATTCCGTGTTGCTGACTGCTGGGCAACTTACATTAAGAGGCTAACCTCAAGCATCTTTTCTTGAAATCCCATTTGTATAAACAGTCTAAGATTCATTTTCTGCCTGTGGGACTTTCAAATAGCTTGTCTTACAGGAATTCTATGAAATGTATGTAGATCAGCCTTTGCATCTTAGAAAAATGCATAGCCCAATTTCTCTTATTCCTTTCAGCTAGCATTTCTCCAAGAGCAAAAGAAGGATACCAGGTTTCCAGCATAGGAAACAAATTGTTGCTTCAATATAGTTTCTCTAATAGCTAGAAACTTTTTGGCTTGTTTCTCTGCAAATCAATTCTGAATGGCTGACTCCTGTTGGAGGGTAGAGTATGAAACCAAGCCTACATTATTCCAAATGGGGTATCACAGGCTCAGTTTTCTCCCATTTCTCCCTTTCAGTTAAACCCAATGGACGGAAACAACAGTTAGTTCAGGATGAGGTATCATTAATATGCAGATATCACCCAACTACATATCTCTGCCCGGGGCTAAACAGGAGATTCAGTGTATATACAAACCAGCTATTGTTTCAGAGATTAAATAATTCTACAGTGACTCTAACTTTAGCTCTAACAATAATCCTTGAATCCTAGAGAACTTTGCAGAGCTGCACTCAATGCACAAATTATATCCTATTCTAGAACAGGATGTGCCAGTCAGTAATATTTTTACCCACGTGTACTTGGATTATCACAATATCCAGAAACTTCAGCTGGCACAAAATATGACTACTTGTGTGCTCACCAGAATTGTGGAACTGTCACTTAATTTATTGCTGCAGAAACTGCACTGTTTACCAGGTTTTTCCCAGTGCAATTCAAGGTGCTAGCTAGACATTATATACATAACTCTTACATGGCTCATAGAAGTCAAGTTGGATCCAGCTCTGCATAGTCGCCAGGCAGCTGGCAGAAGGGCCAGGAGAGAAAGCACTTTATTGTACCTGCACAACACCTAACCCTCACCTGGAGCAGCTTAAGGATTTGAGGTGACAATTTGAGGACATCAAATCAGGTTACATTGGTTTGGCCCTCCACAACAGCCCTAGCTTCTCATGTGGCCCCTTGGGAAAATTAATTGCCCACCCTGTCCTAGTAGCACACAATTAAAAGATTTAATTTGGTCTGGAATTTATTGTTCCTTTAAATGCAAATACCACAAAATAATTTCACCATTTAAGTATCTCAACATTTCACTTACTAACATAGCATTTAACACATAATCTGCCTATCAACATACCATAAAATAATTCCAACATTGAATTATTCTCTACCATTCATATACATAGTATTTTTTTTTGTAAATCTTTCTCTTCCCTTTTAGCAGCATTCTATGCTAAAATTTAAAGACATTTTATTTCTGTTCCACAGCTAGATTGTCATTATTTTTGTACTTTTAAATCTACACTTTCCAATGCATTTTTGAAGTACCTAAGATATACAATTCTGATTGTTCCACTAATCATATATTCATATCACTATTTATTTTGCAGTTCTACTTTTATACTTGACTAAATTTGAAATATGAATTCCCATCCATATCTACATCAAACTTTTTTCCCCAAATAAGACACAATCCCTGAACATATAAACTGAGCTCACATAGTTAAAATTATGGTCCATAAATCTCAATCTATGAGTTTACACAATACTTGAAACTAAAATCAAACAAATCATACATATTGAGGACAGTGTAATATTTATTCAAAGCTCTGATTATCATATTTAAAGCTCTTTATAGTACAGAGTCAGATTACCTGCAGGACTGTAAGAGATATATGACCATCCTATTAAGGTTTGGTAGGGTGGTAATTTTGATGAACTACCTAAAATCATGACATAAAATAGGTGGTCATATAAGTTATAAAAATAAAAAGAAATACATGAATGCAATGATAGAGTGCCCACCAACTACCTAAAGCCTAACTAGTATTTCACTGTTGCTTCTTCAAGTTACTTGTTCAGTAAGATTTACAGTAATAAACACAGGCAACCAAAATGCTGTTTCAAATATAACACACGCCACTCATCATGTTCTCATTGTAGCACATGCAATCGTACTGATCAAAATGATTTGCTATAACTTCTATTCTACCAAATTTTAATCTATAAAAGAAAACACCTTCAACAAATAAATATTAACCTTAAAACTCCTTTTTTAAAAGTGGGCCCCAGATCTGATTAAGGATATGGTTCAATATCTTGAATTGTAATGGGACCTATATGGTTAAAATGTAATAGTCCACACGCCAAACTAAGACCTTCTTGGTTCCTCACTTTAAGGAATAATAGAATTCAATGATTCAGGCAAAAAAAAAAAAAAGGATTATTTACATCAATTGTGGTATCTATATAGTGAGAGAGATAAAAAGCAACATGTGAATCTTTCTCAGCCACAAATAGAAACCAGAAAAGTCTCCCCTGCTGTTTAATTGTATAAGAACGTTTCCTTATTATAAGAAAGCCCTTCTTAAAAACATCCTTTCTCTGTTCTAAGGCTGGGGCCTTATGACTGGAATGACTGGACTGATATTCAATCATGGCTAAAAATGACAATTTCTTCTCATCAGCCCCTTCTCTGAAGGAACCACGCTATCTATAAAAGCTGACTAGTTAGAAGTATTCCATAGTATGCAGATGGCCTTTTATCAGATGCGATCTTTTTTCATATTTCACTCAGATGTCAAGTATTATTAAGTCCCATCCATTTTAGATCTTAAAAACTGTTGCTTTAGTCTCATTTATTTGAATTTGCTATAGAACATTTGTTATAGGTAGAGATCCTATAAACCTTACAGCTCTACAAAGGAACACTTATGATTTATCTTCTGAAAATGAAATATACTTATTTGACAAAATTAACGATGTTGGACAACTATAAATGACAGTCAGTCTGATGTACCGGCTAAAGTGATGATCTAGAAACCAAGAAACTGTCAACTATAATTTCTAAATCTGCCTTAGGTATGACAGCCAGCTGGATAACACTGGATTGGGCATTGGTAGAAGTTACCCTGAACGCCCTTTCTATCTATGCTGCGAGAGAGCCCTGGATGGGTTGACTCCTTCCTATGATGTCATTTAGTCTATACTAAGATATAAAAACCAGCCCCCGGAAGAGACCCCAGCTTTGGCGAAGATATTTGACAGACTGAAAAGTGTCTCTGAAAGCACAAATGAATACAGAAATATGACTTACCCTCTCTGGACGAATCAAGGGAAGGGCTGGATGCTCTCTCGCAGCATAGATAGAAAGGGCGTTCAGGGTAACTTCTACCAACGCCAATTCTCTTCCATGCTGCATCAAGACCCCAGGATGGGACAAACCAAAGCTTGCATGTCCACGGGTGGGTCCTCATCCAGCTCATCACACTGACTGTTGAACCACCCATTGAAGCACCCATCTGCCGAAGGCTGCAGTTGCCAAGGCAAAGACATCCAGACAGTAGTATCTGATGAAAGGAGATGGAGATGTCCACGTGACCGCACAACAGATCTCCTCCAAGAGTGCTTGGGTCGACCAGGCAGCCGAAGTGGCTGCACTTCTGGTAGAGTGTGCCATCAGACCTCAAGGAACCGGAAGGGCCGCAGTTTTGTAGGCCCGCTCATTGCAAGATCTGACCCACCTGCTAATAGTAGAAGAAGCCTTGTGCGCCAAATGAGAAGGGAAAAGGAAACAAAATGGCTTCAGACTTCCTGAAGGAGAAAGTGTGCTTAATGTATATTCTAAGAGCCCTTCTTAGGTGTAGCAAGTGCCACTGCTGCTCGAAGTCATGGTGCGGGAGGGGGCAGAAGCCAGGCAACATAACGTCCTGGAACCTGTGAAACAGATGTTAACCCTTGGAATAAATGAGGGGTCCAGACTGAGGACAACCCTATCATTGTGAAAGGAACAACGGTCCTGTCTGATGGAAAGAGCAGCGAGGTCGGATACCTGCCTGGCTGAAATGATGGAAACGGGGAACACTACCTTCACAGTCAGGAAACGGAGAGACAATGTTCTAAGGGGTTGAAAAGGGGGCTTTGTAAGGGCATAAAGGACCACATGAAGATCCCAGGAAGGATACCTGTGAACCACCGGAGGGTGCAGACTGGAAGCCCCTTTTGAAAACCTCCTGACTGAAGGGTGATGGGATAAGGAAGCGAACCCCATGAAAGAACCGAGGAGAGGGCCTCAACCTACCTGCGTAAGGTGTTGGGGGCCAAAACTTTCTCCAGATCATGCTGAAGGAATCTAAGAACCTCTGCCAACCGGGCTAAAGCAGGAGAGAGCGACTCTCCCTAAGGCACTGTCAGGAAGGGCCTTCCAGGTGGCATCATAGATGTGCCTTGTGGGAGGCTTGTGAGATGCCAGGATAGTGATGATGACCCTTTCAGGAAGATCAGCCACCTCTAGCCGCTGCCACTCAAATGCCACATGGTCAGCTTGAGTCACTGGGACTCCAGCTGGAGCAGAATCCCCTGATGAAGGGAAATTAGATGGGCTGGGATCCTCCAAGGAGAAACCACCGACAGGTTGACCAGGTCCGCAAACCAGGGAGTCCTTGGCCAATAGGGTGCCAGGAGGAGGAGCTCCGCTCGTTCCTCCAACATCTTCCGAATTACTGCCGGAATGATGGGAGCGGGGGAAAGGCATAGAGGAGACTTTTGGGCCATCTGCACCGAAGGGCATTGGTTCCCTCCGCTCCCTGGCAAGGAAACCTGGTGAAGAATCTGGTGACCTGGGAAATTTGAGGAGTGAAGAAAATCCACCTCTGGCATTCCGAATCTAAGGGAAAGGTCCCTGAATAGAGAAGGAGGAATAGACCATTCTGCCTGATCGACTAGGCTCCTGCTGAGCCAGTCGGCCTGGGAGTTGTTGATCCCGGAGAAGTGGTCCGCCAAGATCGCCAACAGGTGGCACTCTGCCCATAACTCCAACCGTAGAGGCTCTGCCATGAGGGCTCTGGACCTCATCTCCCCTTGCTGGTTGACATGAGCCATGGCGGCCATGTTGTCCATAAGGACTAGAACATGAGAGCCAGTCAATAAGTGCCTGAAATGCTTGAGAGCTAGAAAAATGGCTCTGAGCTCTAGCCAATTTATGGGAAGGGCCTGCTCTGACCTGGACCAAGGTCCTGAGCTATCTGGCCCTGCATATGGGAACCCCAACCCAGGAGGCTGGCATCAGTGGTTATCAATAGCCTATATGGGACCCTGAAAAGGAGTACTTTCCAGATTAACAGGGAAACCAGCAATTGAGAGATCTCCGGATTTGTGGCGGGAGTGGGACCTTGATGGATGAGTGGTTCCTGCTCGTTGGTAGGGAATCAGGAACCATTAGAATGGACAGGAGTGGAAAAATCTGTGGCTCTGGAGATATGACAGGGTAATTTGCAGATTCCGATGGGCTGCATGGATGAAAGAGGACAGAATCAAAATGTTGTCCAAGTAGCAATGGATCCTCACTGGAATAGAAAGCAGAGATGCCATAAATGCTGCCAGAACCTTTGTGAAGACCCTTGAAGCCAATGAGAGGCCGAAGGGAAGTGCTCAATACTGGTAATGGGTACTCTGGTAGCAGAAATGGAAAACTGGCAATGATGAGGCCAAATGGGGATGTGGAGGTAAGCCTCCATGAGATCAGTGGAAGAGAGGAGATCGCCCTCCCAAATGCTCTCTAAAATAGAATGCAGTCTGCATTTTAAATAGCCTGTATTTTACAAATTGGCTGAGAAATTTTAGATCCAGGATGGTTCGCTATCCCACCTGAGGCTTTGGGAACGATGAAAGGCAAGAATAAAGCACACGTCCCAATTGAGAGGGGGGAACAGGTTTGAATAGCTTGGATTTCAAGAAGGAGTTGAATAGCCTGATTCATGAGGTCTTGCCTTGAAATGTCCCAAGAAACAGGATAGATCAATTTTTTTTGGGGGGGGGGTGCATTAGGAAGTCCAATTGTAATCCTGACCTAATAGTGCTAAGCACGCTGGCATCCGCCATTGACTCCTCCCATTTGGAGGCAAAGAAGGCTAGGCGACCTCCGATGGGTGGGGAGAATGAGGGATTACTTAGAGGGACAGCAGAACGACCTCCACTCTCCCGAAAGGGCTGTTTACCAGTATAAGGAGCTGGGCGATAGTTGGTTCTCTTCCCAGAAGAGAGAATTTTACGTTTATCTCTGGTTTCGATAAGGTTCCAGAGCATCACCAAAAAGCTTATTGCCCACAAATGGAACTGAAAATAGCTTCTACTTATACCGTGACTCCGCCTGGCAATTTCTGAGCCGTAACAGTCTTCTTGCTGCTACTGAAGATGCCTTGGCCCTAGATGCAAATTTGGCAGAATTGAGAGTGGCATCTGCAGTGAATTCCACTGCTGCAATAATCTTATTAAGGCCTTGGTGAGACCGAAGGTCAGATGTAGGCAACTTAATCTGGAGTTGGTGCAGCTACCGTATGGATGCCCACATGAGAGTGCCAGAAAATGGGAATGAGGCCAGAACTGGAATGTCAACAGAAGGCACTGCTAGGGAATTGTCCAGGGCTGCGCTGACGTTATAGAAACGCTTATCCAGAGAAGAAGGGCGAGGACCTGCCAAAGGGGAAGTGCACTGTTCCTTGACCATGTCCAGGAACAAAATGGGAGAAGGCAAAACCCCTGCATGCACTACAGGCTTGGAGAAGAATGAGTCTCCCTGGCTAGAGGGAATTCCTTGTGGCTCGGGAGCCACCTCCTCTGGCGACAGCTTGGCAATGACGAAGGCTGAGTAATGGCCTGAAGAGAGAAGGATTGAAGACTAATGCAGAGGATGTCTGCTCTGGGCGAGAGTCCTCTTCCTCTGAAAGATTTTGGTCAAAGGTCTCGCCCTCTTCACGTTCTGAGTATGTTCAGATGGTGAAGCCCTTCCCTCATCAACCTCCTCCCATTCTGGTAGAGAAGAATGGGTCCTGAGGCCTGTATAAATCAGGGTGATGAGGCAATTTATAGATTGAGAAGGGAGAAGGGCCTGAACCCTTTCCAGAGGTCGAAGGATTTACTTGAAACCTTCAGCCAATGCCTGCCTAATGGCCAAAGAGACAACATCTTGGATATCCCTTGGTCTATGCTCAAAGCTAAGGGCAGAAGGCCGAAGGCCCGCTACTGAGGGAGCGAAGGTGGCTTCAGGTCTAGATTAAGAGGTTTGAGGCCTGGAGGGAGAGGGAGGAGCATAGGGCCCAGAAGTCTGTTGGAAATAAGGCCCAGATCTGCTTAGATCCTGAGGATCATTGTACTGCAAAAGCCTCAGGAGATAGGCTCATAGATAACTTCTCCTCCCCTGGGAGGGCTTGGCTGGGGCCCACAGGTATCACCCGAAACATGCTGTAGTTGCACTCCCTTCTGTTGAATAGTTCTGTTGAAATGCCTCTCTAGGGCTGCATGTCTGCGCTTTTCTGCCCTCAACTCAGGCTGAGTTGCCGTCTTAGGGGCTACAGCCTTAGCTCTGATTTTAGCAGCCACCTCCCTCTGGACTGATTGGGTGCATTGCCTACAACTTTTTCTCTTATTGGCTTGAGACTTTTCCACTGGGGGGGGGGACTCTGCCTGACCCTTATCTTGCTCTATTTGAAGAATAAAAGCTCTTACGATAGAAACTGTTTGTAAATTTTTTGTATTAAGCCCCTTAGGGTATAAATTGGCCCCCGGGCTTACAAAATGGCTGCTCACCTCGTGGTGGAAGGCTTCAATCCAAGATGGCCACTGACTATGGCAAACAGGCTCCGAGGTTGAAGAATTTTCCTCATGCTATAAAGAGCCCCGAGTGAAGTCAGCAAAGAAAAGGGCAGCCTCTGGCCACACGATCAGCTGGCTGACGCTGGTATCGGTTTGCCGATCACTTTTTACGACTGCTCAAACTGCAGGCGTGGGGGAGGTCAACAGACACTGCCCAACTTGCCTGAACAGCACTCTGGCAACGCTGGAGAGAGAGCGCCCTGCTCTCCTGGAAGAGCAGCTGCCCAGATCCTGGGAGCTGCTGAAGTGAGGAAAAAAGGTACTTAAGATCGCTGGTGAGTGCTACCTACAGAACCTCAGCTGGCTGAAGCTGTTATCGGTTTGCCGATCGCTTTTTACGACCGCTCAAACCGCAGGCGTGGGGGAGGTCTACAGACGCTGCCCAACTTGCCTGAACAGAGCTCTGGCAACGCTGCTCCCAACCTTGCTTGAAACGAGGAAAAACGGCACTGAAGATCGCTGGTGAGTGTTATCTAACAGAAGCTTTCAGAGACACAGCTACTGACTGAAAAGAGCTGAGTCAAAAGCTGGGGTCTCTTCCGGGGGCTGGATTTTATATCTTAGTACAGACTCAGCTAAATGACATCATAGGAAGGAGTCAACCCATCCTGGGCTCTCGATGAAGCATGGAGAACAGTCACTATCTCCCAGTCCATCCCAATGATTGTTATAGAGAAAATGGAAGGCAGAAATATTAGGTGCGTTCACTTCCTTGAGTTATATATAAAAAGGGTGATAAAATTAACATTAGTGGTAGTATTTAATTTATTAAAACAGGAAGTATTTAGAAATCAGTATTACACCAACCAGGCAACTACCTTATGTACTGTCTTAACCAGGCATGTCCAACATGTAGTTCATGGGCCAAATAAGGCCCTAGACAGCAAGTAAAATACCTCACAAGATAATAATATGTAAAATAATAGAAGTTTTTTATATATTGTATACTAGGTATGTTATATATTTTATACTTGGCCTGGGGTTGTGGCTTCCCTATATCCTTGTGGCTTTGCACCATGCTGCCTGCCTGCGTATTCATGCTGAGCTGCAGCACCTCAGGGGTTTTGTGCAGCTCCAGAACAAAGGTATGCCAAGAAGTACCTCAGCCACTTTATGGCAAGCAATTCCAGAGCTGTGTAGAGCTTGGAGGTACCAATCTCAGAATGACTTGGGGTGGAATTCCCAGCTAACATCACTGGAATTTGGCTAACTCTTATGGGGAGTGCCAGAATTGCTATTGCTAGGTGATGTGGTCATATGACATTGTGCTTTACAACACTGATTAGTGACGGATATCTCAGTCTCAATTATGGGTGTAAATCAAGAACTACTTGCTCAATCCAAATAAAGCAGTGAATATAAATGAGTTCCCTAGGATTTCAGACATGAGTCTTCCCCCTTGCTGAGGGAAAATTGTAATTGTATTGACATTTGGTCCTCAACTTACAATCAAACTGGGATCAGAATTTTCTCTCAGCAAGGGAAAATTTTTCCTAAGCAAGGCAGTTGAGTTATACTTTATTTTACTACCTTTTTTGCCATGCATGTTAAGCAAATTAGATGTTTAGTAAACCATGCTGTCCTTAAGAGAACCCAGCTTTCACTACATATTTTAATCGTTGAAATCAGTTAAGTAGATAGCAAATGACAATGATATGATTCCAGGACACTGCAACCATAATAAATATTTGCTGGTTGCCAAGAGGCCACATTTTTATTATATGACCATGGTAATGCTAAGACAATTTAAGTGCAAGGACTAGTCATAAATCACTTTTTTTCAATGCTGCTGTAACTTCTAACAATCACTGAACAAATGGTTGTAAATCAAAGATTTTTCTTTTTAGAAATGGAGAACTGAACCTGGGATTAAATTTGAGATTGTTATGAGCAGATCATAGCTTTGCTACTGAGCCATGACAACCCCTGCCCCCCCAAAAAAACCATTAAAAATGAGGGAAAACTTAAATTATGCACAATATATTTATATTCTATTCTATGATTCACAGCTGCTAATAGCAATTTTCCCCTAAGAGTTAATAAATCTGTTTTCTAAATGTTCACATATCATTTGAAATGGCACGTGTGAAAAAGCCCAGCCTGCAATCTGTAAGAGAAATATGATGAAATAGATGTAGAGGCTGTGCAAATTTATTTAAAAGCTCCACTATGGCTTCAAAATAACAGCTTCATCTAAAAAATATCTTCAACAAGAGCAAGCTATACCGAAATGAAGAGGTATCTAATTTTCCCATTAATATAAAAGTCACTAAGTATTCAGATACATTATAAACAACTAATTAAAACATGGGTCTCCTATAAACTGGAAAGTAGAACAAAAACTTGGTAATATATTTACAAAACTGGAGATTATTTTAGATTATTTATTTACTATCACTTAATTACTCCATCAACCAACCATTAATTAAACGGTATTTTCCAGAGGTATATTTTTCATACCTTTCACTTTACAAAGAAAATGTTTGTTTTTCAAAGTAGAAGGATTTTTCAATTTCTCACTACTTAAAAAATAGTATAGCAGTCTTAAATGGATTTCTGAGCCACTACATTTTAACCTTAACCACATTCTCCAAATCAGGGTTCACTTTCAGTATAGTCTATAGTATTGCATAGTATAGCATAGCACAGCATACAGTATCACATCGCATCACACTATACACCCACATCTCTCCCCTTCAAACCTTTGATTTTTAATAAAAGTTTTATTAAGTTCTCACAAAACATACAAATACAAATAAAATATCTTTTTTTGAGAACAGCGTGGCCCCAGGTTATCACTTCTCCATACAGACATCAACTCAATACATATTTATCTTATCCATTCTAATCCATATCTTTTAACTATTTTTACAATTTTTTCAAGAGCTTTTCCCTTTCTTTACTTCCTATAGCCTTATTTTAAATTATCTCATTCCTTTCTTAATTCAATTACATATATTTTTCTAATTTTTAGAATCTTTCTAATCTATGTTTTTATGCTTTCATCTGTCCTGTTTACAATTTCATATTATCTTTTCTCATAAAACAAATTTTCCCCTGTAATTACTAGACTGGAGTGTAATACCTTTGTATCTTTTTTCCAACCTTATACATCTTTACAGTTATAACATTCATTTACTAACCTCTATTTTATAACACATACCTATTTTCAATTGAATTTTGCTTGGTACATTCCCTTAAAATACACACTAAATTCTTAAAAAGAAAAAAGAATATACGTATGTGTGTGTGTGTGTGTGTGTGTATAAATAACAATAGTAAGTGGAATAATTATTCTATTCAAGTACAGCTCTGCCATTAATATTAATAACAATCTTTTACGTTTCTATTTTTTAACAAACATTACCTAGTAATATCAGTTGTCTTTCACTTTAATCATCTATATTTCATATTTTACTTATTACTGTCTTTAAATAAAAAAACAAATAGTTATTAATAATAGTCAATAAAGTTATTCTTCTTCTTCACATTCATCTTGTCAATTGATAAAAAGTTAGGAAACAAGAACTGTCTTCCCATAGTGGGTGAAGCAGTTGTTGAAACCCTTCAGCCAGGCCCTACCTTATGGCCACTGAGACCATTTTCCTGATATCAGGCCTGTTCCTTGTGGGGTGGTCCACTGGACGCAAGCCCACAACAGTGGAGTATAGGTTGCCTCAGGCCTAGGCCTGTGGCCCCCTTGGATCACCCCTACGAGGAAAGAGGGACCAGGGCTCCAGGCTGCCTGTCTAGAGGAGGGACCTGATCTGCTTAAATCCTGGGGTAAGAGCCCTTTTTCCACCCTCTCTGGAGACCAAGCTAGCAGAGCTGGGAGCATTCCCCTCCCCCCCCCCATAGAAACCTCTGGGCAAACCTGCACTTCCCCTGACTTGGAAGCCTGATAGATCTGGTCTCTCATCTGTGCCAATGTCTTTGCAAATTGCTTTTCCAGAGCAGCATGCCTTTTCTTCTCAGCCCTGAGCTCCCATTTGGAAGTCTTTTTGGGAGCCAGGGCCATGGCTCTGATCTTAGCTGCAACATCACTATTTGCAGAATGGCCTCTTTGTCTTTTCTTCCTCATAGGGGCTTGAGAATCTTGGGCTTCTTCCAGGCCCTTGCGGTCTGACTGGGTGACTTCCTTCTCCATTCCGCAGAGCAGGCACAAGACATGCTGTGAACTTCCCCTGTGGTACTGCTGCCTGTAGCGTTGGCCAGGTGAGCTGTGGAAGCTGTGAGGCTCAATTAATGTCCACTTTTGAGAAACCCAACTTTCAAAATGGCCACCCACCACGTGCGGCAGCCCTGGGATGGCCTCACTCCCTCCTTCGCTCCTTAGGCATTTACCAGGCCCCAAGTGATCAGCAATAGCCAGGAACAGCTGTGAAGCAGCAGGAGTGAGCTCTGGAGTTAGCTGTGAAGTGGCTAGATTAGCGGCAGAATGGCCCATTTCCATGATCTTTGGAACTGCATGGGAGGCTCAGCAGAACGCTCCTTGAGCCCGCAGTACCTCAGTGAAGCAGCGCTGAAGCCTCAATGCTGTAGGAGAGCAGATCCCTGCTTTTCTAGTGTTATAGTCAAACTGGAGCCCCAGGAGCAGTAAGGCAGCTAAAAAGCCTTGGAATAGAAATTATTTTTGCTAAACTCTTTTTAGCTCAATAAGACTCCTTCTAGAGACAAGGCTCCAAGACAAGAATGAGTCAAAAAGATGGCGAGCCAGCTAGGGGCTGGCTTTTCATAGTGGCTGACTCAGCTCGATGACATCAGACGGAAGAGTCATATCTCATTCCTGGACTTTCATCACAGCGTGGATGAGAACAGTCAGCGATGTTGGGCATTTGCACAATGTCACGCATGCATGATAAGGACTGACTCGGAGGGGAGAGGGAGGGAAAAGAGGGGCGGGACCAGCCAGGGTCACGATTTGTCGGTTCTCCTAACTGCGCAGAATCATAACAACCAGTTCTATAGAACCAGTCCGAGCCGGTAGAATCCTGCCCATTATTTGTACTATTCCATGCAATATGTTTAAGACCTATTTGCCAGAAAGACAATTTCATATTTACTTTGTTCCACAATGTAGAAAAGATACAAAACACTACTAAAATGATTGTCATGGATGATCACCATACACTAATTGCAAAGATTCCATAGAAATTCACAGAAGTGAAAAAGCAGTGAAGGAAAAATGGTTGAGAACAGAATGGCAACAATAAAATACAGTTGTCCTCAACTTACAACCACATTTGGGACCAGAATTTCCTTTGCTGAGCAAGGTGATTGTAAAGTGAGTTGCTCCTTATTTTATGACCTTTTACCACCATTGTTAAATGAACCACTGTCGCTGTTAAATGAAATTGCAAGGGAAAAATATAGTCCAGTTACCTTTTGAAAAAGCACCTGAAGCAATCATGTCCTGTATGACTGAGAATCTGCATAGGTATTTAGCCACACACTTTGGGAAGATCACCCTTCAAGCCATGTGGGAGTATGAACAGATTTCCACAAAACTTGCACTGCAGAGAAATATAATCCTTCCTCTTCCCCATATCCTGTTAAAATTTATCCTTCCATCCCCATCCAGTCAGAACTAATGAAGTTTCAATTGGAAAAATGAAGATGTTCCTACATAGGAAAGTGTAATAAAGAAAATGTTAGAATGTGCCGAGATGGATAGATTAACAATGAAAATTAAGGATAAGGAGGAAACAGAATATTTTTTTAATATTAGAGATATTTTATCAATGGCTAGAAAATAGAAAAAGTTAGAAACTTAAAATTGAAAACAATTTTTAATTAAATATTGTAAGGTGAATAATTAAGGATATGCAAATATTAATAGGTTTTGATTATTCAAAATCAACTGTAGCCAGACAACACAATGTCAATGTGAATATTGAGTTTTTATGTATAACAAAGGAAAATGTGTGTGTGTGTGTGTGTGTGTAAAAATATGCGAACAAAGCTGAATACCATACATGTAAGTACCCGCGAAAACTTAAGAAAACATATATGTGTATGCATGTACACACACACACACAAAGAACTGATGACGTTTCTTGGATGAGAAGCAAAATATTTTCTTCCTGAAGGAGGGAAAAAAAAATAGTCCGGTTGTCTTTGCCTTTTGAAAAAGCACTTTTGAGACAACCAGGACCTGGATGACTGAGAACCTCCATAGGCACTTGCAGTTGTTAAGCAAATCCAATTTCTAATCTGGATGGTTGGATTGGTCATCAGGACCAGACTCATTCTGAAAGCTCATTCTCAGGAAATTTACCAAAATGTGGACATTCTGATGGAAAAAAAGTTCCGAGGATGGGCTCAAGCATAAGTCTGAAACTCTGGTCCTGGTGATTGATCCAGAATGGATCCTGCAATGTTACCTGGAACATAAATATTTGTTTCATTCATGAAATCCAACTTCCTCCACTGAATTTGTTTGTCAAAAGCCAGCCGGGAAGACTGCAAATGGCCATCGCATCCCCCGGACACTATAACCATCATAAATACATGCTAGTTGCCAAACATCCACATTTTGATCATGTGACTATGGGGATACCGCAATGGTTACAATCATGTGACCACACAGATGCTGCAATAGACACGACTTTGAGAACCAGCTGCCTTGTTCAATGCCATTATAGCTTTCAACTGTTCCTGAATGATCATTAACTAAGGACTACTTCTACTCCATAAAAAGCAGTACCTTCAGACCAGAGTAACAGATATTAACTGAATATCTCTTGTTTACTTCCCATCATTAGGAATTTCTATTTATGCCAGAGTACATTGGAACCAAGAATTCAATGTGAAATCAAGACATTTCAACAACTTAACATTTGAGGCTAAAGGCAACTTCAGGTCCTTCAAAATATGTTAGATAAGCTGTAAACCATTGAAAGCCTGACTGCTGATGCAGGGTGAAGCATACAGGTATCACAGCCCAAAACATCTGGAAGGAATATAGCTGTTTTCTTTAACTTTTGGCCCAAAATTTATATTCATGTTAATCTTGCCTTAGAGAAATCATTTACATATAGAAATCTGAAGACTTGAAGAAAAAAATGGATTTAAGAAAATATTTTTAGCCTATTTCCAAACCTTATAGTTTGGAAAAGCCTATACTTTTCCCTCCCTACACAGGCAGACTTCACATATTGACTGCCTTGTGCAACAACTGTTCAAAGTTATGGGGGGAAAACCAACTACAAGATCAAGATATGTATTTACAATCTTCAGAACTTCCCTCTGGTACTTTATTGCCATTATACCCTTTTATTGTATTGTTAATATAAGTCATTTATGTTTCCACACACTCCACACACACAAATGATCTCAAAAATTATGTTTATTTGAACAAGTTTATTTCATTTCTTATACTGACAAGAGTACAGTTTTTACAAGTGTGGGGGACTATCATTTTTAGTGTAGAAGACAACAGATTTAATGCCTTGTTTGTTCATGATTTGTATAGGTCTCCTAGAAGCCTAACAAAGCTTTAAACAACAGGTATTTTAGAAGAGTGGGCAGCAATTCATTTATTCCTAAAAATATTTTATTAGAAATTTTTAAAAGTGCCTGCTCAATGTAATATCCACATGTTTAAACTTAGTACAAATAACTTATTTTTCCTACAGAACAAAGTTTTTAGTTTTATTTTTTCTGTAAATTTTAATTTCCATGTCATGCTACTGCCTTTTATTTCCATAGAGGAATTTTAAAAATATTTTACAATACTAGAAAGAGTAATATCAATTTTCTATATTGCAAAAGTCAGAACTTGTCCTTAACTAAACCAAATACAACAGTTCATACAACGGACTAAACTGTAAGATAACTTCAACACTAATACTAACCAACTGCATTTTTATAACAATTTAGCTTCTCGGGTTTTATGAATTCAGTAGAAATCTAAGACTTGTCTATACACATATTTCATTTAACTATCAGTTTCATGCTATTATTTACTATATGGTCAAACCTATTTTCTCTCTTTACACCTCCCACTTTCTTCTGGTTACTTTCTCAGCCTGAATTACTTCTGCTTTCAGAATTTCCTGGATACAGAATTCACTGCTGAGAATTTTGAGAACTGAAAACTGCATGAGGCTGGAAAAACTGAAATAGCCAGCAAAATGAATGACTGGGTTATTGATACATATAAAAATTGTAAGAATTGCAAATCTAATTGTACATTAAAATAATATATTTTAAAATGGTAATATTGGAACAATTACAAAAGGAATGTATTATATAACTGACCTTCATTGCTATTTCTCTAATTCAAAAAGAAGAAAAAAAATTGAATCCACTTTTAGTGAAAGTGTAATACATTCAAATGAAACCAAAGTGCAACTTTTTGGCACAGCTCAAAGAAAACTTATCATTCCAATTCATATTAAAAATTCATTTTTAAATGAATTATATTTCAACTGGCATTGTAATGATTTTTGTATCTTCAAGACAATAATTAGTAACCATCATAAATATTTCTTAGCTATCTTTATTGATATTAAAAGATCATTAAGCCTAGACTAATTATTGAGTTATATTCCTGAAGACCTATTGAGTCCATTCAGTTTTCTTGGCAACAATATGGAAGTGTATCAATTGTCCACTATGCAGCCCTAGAATTCCTGGTTATCCCAACCTTAATTCAAAATCAGTTGAGCACTATATTACCAACAATTAAGAAACTTCAGCTCAATACTATATGTAGCTACCATGCTTCTAGAAAGATATAAAGTCAGTAATTTGCTGCATGTCAATAAATACTATGTTTTTGTCATTTAAAAATGCTGGTAGTCCATGACTAACAACTTTTTGTTCATTGACCATTCAGCTACAATGGCACTGAAAAAAGTGAGGAATGACCATTATTTATACTAACAATCACTGCAGTATTCCCTATGGCCATGTGATCAAAATTCAGGTGCTTGGCAACTGGCATGTATTTATGAAGGGTGTGATTTACCAAAACTGTGTGTGTGTGTGTGTGTGTGTGTGTGTGTGTGAGAGAGAGAGAGAGAGAGAGAGAGAGAGAGAGAGAGAGAGAGAGAG
>BLBF01000053.1:8457225-8477072 GCA_015471245.1 Laticauda colubrina
GAGAGAGAGAGAGAGAGAGAGAGAGAGAGAGAGAGAGAGAGAGAGAGAGAGAGAGAGAGAGAGAGAGAGAGAGAATGCTTAAAGCAATTTACAGTAATTTGAAGAATTGCCTGCATCTAAGGGATTCTTAAATCAGTTTCAAAGAACCTTCTTTTAATAGTGGCTCCTTTATTCCTAGAATATTTTCCCCAGACATAGAATTATTTTCCCAAGGATCTATAATAAACCTATTCTTTACAGGACTATTTTAAACTGAGCACTAATGCTTGCTTGCTTTATTTAGCATTTTCCTAAAAGGTTTTATGCTACCAGCTAATGATTCTATTAGCTTTTCAATTTTTTATAGCTATGTTAATGTTTTTAAAATTACAGATGTAAGTCACCTTATGAGGACTTCATTGTCACAAATAGAACATTTTAACAAGCACATAATAGCATAATCCTATGTCTGCCTACTTGCAAATTAGTCTTATTAATGAGAATCTCCAACACTATTGAAATAGCATTTAAATAACAGTTATATTTTAAATTATGGACAAATCCTGAGAAAATAACTAACTCAATCATATTGACTTCAATGACTTATTTTCCTAAGAAAGTCAGGCAACACTATGTTCTTAAAAACTAAATTATACATCCTGTATCCTTGAAAAGTCATCACATTATATATAACATGAGAAGTTAGAATTTATTATTCCAAAGTGAAAAACTATTCTTCCAAGAAGATCAAGTCAAGCTGAACAAAATTATTCCAGTTATTATGTAAACAATTTGCATTTTATTACTATTTAGGCACATAATATTTGTTTTAATATCTTAGTTACATGACACTAATGGAAGAAGAAATGTATTAATTCTTATGTTTTTCAGTGTAATCTCACTAATTCCTACTCACAATAATACTGTCACAAGCAATGTGCTTTTCAAAAATACTGAGCTATTAACAGTATTGAACAATTTAGTCTTTGGGGGAAAAAATCACATGAACTCTTTTTTTTTCAAAACTTTGGAAATCTTAGCCAGATGCTGTGAATAACTTGAGGGAAATAACTTCACTATCTTCTTCTAAACTCATAAACTACAATAAAGGTTATCAAAAAAATGCTTATCAAAATAATTTCAGACAATATCAATATATTTATCTACCAATAATGTATCTGGTTAAAGCATGAATCAGAAATCTCTGACACATTTGTTGACTCCTAATTCCCATTTAATCTCAGCCAGGGCCATGCTGTTAATGTGAAAGTTTGTCTTGGGTATGTAAAACAACCAAAGGGCCATATGTTCCACACACTAGCATTTTTTAAAAAATATTTCTTTAGAACAGGGGTCACCAAACTTGGCAACTTTAAGATATGTGGACTTCAACTCCCAGAATTCTCCTTCTGGGAGTTGAAGTGCACAAGTCTTAAAGTTGCCAAGTTTGGATTCCTCTACTTTCGAGTATATATCAAAGACCTTGAAACCAAAGTTTCTTCAGCTTCTTGCCTCATCAGCTTTCCCAAGTCTTGTGCAATATTAAAAATGGTATCCTGTAGTTAAAGTTAAGAGACAGAATTGTTTTTATTCCTATAACTTTTACTGCTGCTGATAGGATTCATTATTTGCTCACTGTCTCATTATCATTCGTTTACTCTCTTTGCTACAGTGTAGTCTGTACGAGAATCTATGAATATTCTTAAGTCCAAAGAAAAGACCCAGTTCATAGGGATGAAAGCCCCGAGCACAAAACTTTTTTGCCATGGCCAACGTGCAAGCACTCATTTCTCAAACATTCAGGAATTCTAAGTTCGCTTAGGACCAACCCCACTGCCTGCTACAATGATTTGTCCCTAAAGCATTTAAAAAGTAATACCTCCAACCTTTTTCCCCTCGACCCCAGGAGAAACAATCCTATTGGGAAGCAATGACTTCCAAACTCAAAACCTCAACATTTTAGGTAACTCATCCAATTCCGTCAGCCAGCCCACCCACCCCCCACAAAAGAGTCACCGCCACCCCCGAATGGCCTCCCACTTTATGCCTTTTCCCGGGCACGGTGATGCTGTCACGTTCTTGGCAGTAAGAAATGGAGCCGCGGGTGTATTTGATCGCCCCCGAGCACCCCAC
Source organism: Laticauda colubrina (assembly GCA_015471245.1). NCBI lineage: Eukaryota > Metazoa > Chordata > Lepidosauria > Squamata > Elapidae > Laticauda > Laticauda colubrina. The sequence goes on from BLBF01000053.1 coordinate 8,459,338, forward strand.
TATTTGATAACCCCTCCTTCCCGCCACCGCCAACACGACATAAGACGGGGAGGGAGCGAAGATGGCACGGGAGTCCCTTTTGCTCAGCGCCGCCGCCCGGCCAAGACGAAGCAAGAAATGAACACTCGGGCGAAGGCAGGCCCTGCATGGGGGCGGGCACACAGCAGCGGGCTCCCGGCCCAGAAGAGGTGCCGCCAGGGCCAGCGAGGCGAGGCAGCCCGTGGGGCCGCCGCCCTTCCATTGTCGCCCGTGTCCACGGGGAAGTAAAAGGGCAGGGCCAGGGAGGGAACGGAGCTGCCGAGGAGCGGTCTCCTCAGGCGAGAGACGCCCGGGCGACCGTTCCCTCCCTCCACTTCTGACTCCCGCCTGCTGGCCCGGCTCGAGTGTGTGAACAAGGGAGCGAGAGAGAGAGAGGGCCCGCTGCCCCCGCCCCTCACGCCTCCATCTTGGATCTCAGCCTCGGAGCCCTCCCCCTCCCTCCGCCCGCGCTAACTCTTTTTACCTCAGCTGAGGCAGCACCCCCGGGAATCCTACGGTGCCACGGGAGATGGGTCCAGGCGGGCCGGGGCCAAGCCGGGCCGGAACGAACAGGCGATGGTGCTGGGGGCCGCACCTCAGTAGAGCTGCAATCCTAAACCGCCATCTGGCGGCATTTCCTACCCGCCAATGGCGCAGCCGCCGCCACCGCCAACCAAACCCAGCGCGCCTCCTGCCGACCGCGTCGAAATATTACATACCGGAGCCCCGCCCGTCACTAAAGGCTCCCAAAACAGCTTTCGCGCGAAAATAGATGCGCAAGCGCAATTCTTTTCTGTCCCCAAACACTCACCGTACACCTTTTGTCTGCGCGCGCAACTCGACCTCTGGACGGAAGTGGTTTACGTGACACTTCCGTTCTTCCTGGAGTAGCTTTTTTGTTTCGCCATTTTTTGTTGTTGTTGACTTTGGGGTAAATGACGCGCGAGTGAAAACTTTCCCTCGTAATTTTTATGCCACGTTGTCGTTCACTAGGTCAACCGCAGAGGGAGCTATAAGCTTGATTACCTCAAAAACAGAAGATAACTTTAAACGTAACTTTCAGTTCAGGAATACAAAGCGCTCATTTAAAAAGTAGTTTGCTTTTAACCCAATGATTTGGGTACAAAAATTATTAAAGAACCGTTATTATGCTAGGAACACATTCTTGGTAAAGGTAAAATTTAATGATGAAAAATATTTTTGTGCTTATAACGTATACCTTAGCTGCCTTCTGAAGGCAACTTAAAGTAAAAATACATGAAAGCCACTTCAGCATAGCCTCTCCATGAAAAACATGTAAATAACTGGACAACACAGCAATTGCAGTATGTAAAATCAACAAAGAGAGGAGCTATGTAATACTGTTCCCAAAATTAAAGCCCCATTTCAATTAAAATTAGGAAAACCATATATAGTTTATAGGAAGTTAGCACCCACTCCTCTCCTAGAAAAATTAAATATCCTGAGAAAGATTAAAAAGGCAGAATATTTCCCCTAAAAAGAGTAGAAACTCAGAAAGTGGAAACTCACCTCAGAAGTAGAAACTCACCCCCACCTTTGTTAAGGCCTGGGCCAGAATACTTTACATAACAAAGATCTCCAAGTAAAGCTATCGGAATTGCCAAAGGACTTTTCAGTGCATCATCCAGCAAGGCTCAACCAAGCCTGGAACTCAGGACAGCCTACAGAGTTGCCCCTGCATGGCCCCAGGGGAATCTGACAACCAATTAGAAACAAGCTTCAATTCAAATCCCAACAAAGTTTATAAAACCTAGGCACTCTCAGCACCTCAGCCCCTTCTTGACCTTCTCTTCTCACCTTGAAGCATGTGATCATCCTTCCTTTTCACTCAAGCTCCAGGCCATGTGGTCCTGTCCACCATTAAACCTTCCAAACAGCCCCCATGTTTCCAGTGTCTTTCCCCACTTGGAACTGAACACAGAAGGATATTTCTTCCAACAAGTTGTAAAAGTTTAATTTGAATGAGATCAAAAATAAAATTATTTTTTTAAAAACCCATCAACAGAGACTTCTGAAACATTCATTTTTTCATTTTTAGTACTGCCAAAAGGTTGAATAACTTTAAAAATAGAGCACACTATGTAGCTGTATTTTGATGCATCAGAATCAATATTTTTAAAGTGCCTTAAGAAATGTCAGGATCCGAGCCAAGATACTGTATATCATGTCCCCAGTGCATATTAAGGCCCTGTCCCACTACACTTACGTATGCAAAGAGGATATAAAACATTAAAAAAAAGCTTGCCATCCGTTGGAAAACACTATGCATCCGTTGTGTACTCACTGCATACGTGTTTCATACGCTCTATCCCTCGAGCATCCGTCCACTGCGATTTCATACGCGCAAGAAGTTTTGAGCTGCACAAAACTTTGTGAACGGATGAACTTTACGCCACGTACGATGTACATCCACAACATATACGGGCAACAAATGTTCTATGTCTGTTATCACCCAATAAACATCCGCTGTATCCTCTCTGTATCCTCTGGCCATCCCCTCAACTCACATCTGCTACAGCTGAAAACGGAAAAGGGGAGGAAATGAAAGGTGCACCAAACGTATACACAGTGTGAGTAACACAGAAATAGAAAGGATGTAAGTGTATGCATCTTGTATATAAAGGATTAAAACGGACAAAACATTTGTATCTGGGATATTTCTCGGATATTTAGGATGTCTGCAGTATGTCTGCAGTATGTAGAAGGACACCTAGCGGACAACCGATATTTCCTATAAAGATGGGAAGCACGTGGCCTGCAAAGCTCCAGCCAACTCAGGGTCCACTTATTTCAACTACAAGAGCTTCTTCAGTATCATCCTCTTTGCCATGGTTGATGCTGACGACAAGTTCATCTACATTGATGCTTTAGGCAACGGGTCAGCTTCAGATGCCCAGGTATACAACGCTAGTGACCTCAAGGATGGGCTGGAACGCAACCTCATCATGGGTTTTCCAGATCCAGACCCCCTACCCAATGACACAAAAGATGTGCCCTACTTCATCATTGGTGATGACGCCTTCTCCCTCAGAACCTACCTCATGAAGCCCTACACCTCCAGATGCCTCACCCGTGAAGAGAGGATCTTCAACTACAGGCTGTCCAGGGCAAGACGGGTGGTGGAGAACGCCTTTGGCATCCTGGCCAACAGGTTCCAGGTACTTCTCACCACCATGCAGCATGAGCCACAGACTGTGAGGAGCATCGTGGAAGCTTACTGCATCCTGCACAATCTCATGCGCACCCACTAACCAGTGTTGCAGAACAGACTTGTGGACCGTCAACAAGGGAATGGGGACATGGAGCCTGATGAAAAGAGGCAAGGACGAAACCTGATAGACACTGTGGATGTACAAGGCCCCAACAGAGCTTCACGTGAAGGGAAGAAGCAGCGCAACCTACTGAGACACTGGTGCAACTCCCCAGCTGGAGCAGTGGAGTGGCAAGACAGGATGATAGATGATTAATGGATGCTTCCTTGAGCCTGTCGCATAACACTGATGAGATTGTGCCATGTATGTTAAGTGGTCCTACAATGAATAGGGCATTAATAAAGAGCTTTGTTTATTTTAAAATGTGTTAATCAATGAATAAATTGTTCTTGATAATAAAGGGCCATAGGTGTGGCAGCTGGGATGGTGCACCATACAGTCCCACTATGCTTGCACTGGAGGTTTATCTATCCCACAACTATCCTTATCTATCCCACAAGCATGCAAAGACTTAACCATTTGTTAAAAGTTTTCACCAACACTTTATTAAGTAAAAAAAATGAACCAAGTATCTTAAGCAAAGATAACCTTTATTAACTTTCATAGGTAAACTTTATGACTTTATTAAATAAGCAGAATGAACCAAGTAAACTGTCTTAAGCAAAGATAAATTTCACAAGTAAACAACTCAGTCTCTGACACTATTCTCAGTCACTCTAGGTCATGTCCATGGTCTCAGCTGTTAAGCGGACAGGAACTGTGGAGGTGGCTGTGGCTTGCGTGCTGGTCTGAGGTACCATTGGGGTGCTTAGCCCCGAGGGTACAACGGGATGGTGTGTTCAGGAAGCTGTCCAAGAGCTGACTCAGCCCCGTGAGGTTGAGAGGCCCTTCCTCAAGGACTTGAGATGTCAGGCCCAATACTGATGACAGATTGTCCGTTGACGGGCTTGGCTGTGGGGTGGAGGCAGGAGGAGTGTAGTGGGGATGTCTGGTCTGCAGCTGAGTGAGGAGTGGCATCTGTGGCGTGCGATGAACCTGGGCCTGGACTGGGAAGGTCTGTTTTTGCTGTGGGAAGTCCTGGTAGTCGTAGCCTTGGTAGGTGAGGGGCTGTTGAAAGCCGTGGAAGGGCCGGACATCGCCTAGGGTGGAGGAACAGACCTGGACTGGGTAGGAGCAGCTTCAGCTGGGCCTTGAGGGCTGTGCAGAAGTGCTGTGATCTTCTCCTTCATCACCTGGTACTGGGCCTCGGGCAGGTCCCTCAGGGTGTGGTTCACATAGGTGATGAAGGTGTTGAGGCCCGAGGATCCTCTGTCCAAGTGGACCAGCTGAGAGAGAAGTTCTGAGCTGGTCTTCATTGTGTCCCTGATCTCCAACAGCACACTGTGGTTCTGGCCCTCCAGTCTGCCTCTCTGCCTGCATCCTCTGGAGCTGGGGGTGGGGGTGGGTTGGCCTCTGGTGGCTGCTGCTTCTTCCTCCATTTGTGACGGGATCCTCCAAGTCCGCCGGCATGGGGAGTGCAGCTGTCGGGGGGGTCTCTGCCGTGGGGCCCTCTGAAGACACCTGCCTGGACAGGGTAGCTGGCTCCTGGCTGTCTGTGGGCTGTCTGAGGGAGAGGGGTGTCAGAGGGGCTGCTCCTCGGTGGCAGATCTCACCCTCCAGGAAACTGCACTTGGCCATGACGTACATCTCCCGGTCAGTGAGCTTGACAGCGGCCTGCCCAGATTTTTTGAGGTGTAGCTTGCCATACCAGGTGTGCATGTTCTTCCACCATCCCAGGAGTACTTCTGCCGTGAACCCCAGGCTCTCTGCCTTGTCTCTCCAAGCTGCCTGCTTCTTCTTAGTGTCGCGATAGAGTCTGTGGCCCTTTCTCCAGAGGTACTCGTTTTCCCTCAGCCATTCCCAGCACCTCATCCTCATGGTCCTCGGAAATGGTGTACTGTTTCCTCTCTCCCTTCTCCTTCCCTTGCCTCTTCCTCCCTCTGGCAGGGGCTTGAGCAGGGCCTTCAGGGGCTTGAGTAGCAGGGCCTTCAGGGGCTTGAGCAGCAGGGCCTTCAGGGGCTTGAGCAGCAGGGCCTTCAAGGGCTTGAGCAGCAGGGCCTTCAGCAGCAGGGCTTTGAGGGCCTTGGGGCTGGTCCACCACAGCAGCAGCAGCAGCAGCTTCAGAGTCAGTGCCAGGGGGTGGGATGCTGGTTCTGTCCTTCTTGCCAGGGCTGGAACGAGTAGGCACGGGCTTCCTCTTTTTCCCTGACTGACGAACCATGGTGTTCCTGCTAGATGTATGTGGCAGCACGTCTTTTCCCTGAATGCTGACTGCATGCGTGCTGCATCCTTTTATATCCGCGGAGCTGATGCAATTCATACTCCCCGCATGCGCAGTGAATGCTTTGCATCCAATATACATCCGAGTGGCATCCGCTTTGTTTCCTCTTGGCATCCGTGATGCATCTGCTTCATCCGCAATGCATCCGCTTCACAATTCTCCCCCAGAACCCCTTCGGAGGTGTCATCCGCTTCCATCTGCTTTCATCCACAAGGCTTCCTATGAACATCTGCTTAACATCCCAACTATATGCTACCCACGTCCGTTTTTTTCCATTCTGTTTGTGCAAATTTTTGCCACTTTTTAGAGCGGATGACAATGGATGGAGCCCCCCCCCAAAAAAATAGCTCATCTGCTGTGTCCTTTATGCTTACGTTTTGCGTCCGTCGGCCAGTGGGACCTAGCCTTTATATCCTGAATCTCGTAAAAAATAGACTAATATTTTGACACTGATTCTGTATTTGAAGAAGTGTCTGGTGATAACTGTATTTTAAAAGTTTTCAGAGAACAAGCTCAATAAAAGCAATTTAAATTATAACGTATTAAATTATGTTGAAAGGTGTCAAAATGCCTTTCTTTTGAGGATTTGATTTTCCTGCTGGGAGAGCTCTGGCGCAAGGATGCATACAACTGCTTGAAAGCTGGATCTTTTTATTTTTTTCAGAAAGGCGGAGAACAGCGAGAAGTCTGTGTTCCTACATTCTTGTGGTAAGTCCCTGGTTTTTTATACCCTTTTCTCCCTTTGTAAGTTGATTTTGTATGAGTGTTGTATTTGTGCCTAATATTTCAAATTCTGTTTTGAGTTTGTCTTTATTTCTGCCGGAGGGCAAACTCTGCAGGGTGGCGATTGTATTATTGGTTTTCTGTAATCTCTTTTAGCTTTAAGGTAATTTTTCATATTTGTTCTGTGGCAATCTCCTGTCTGTCCCTTTTGTAATTTATATTTTGTGTCTTTTGTCTGTTTGTTTTGCTTATTTGGTATGTCCTGTGTTTGTAAGGGTTTTCTAAACTGTCTTTTGTTTCCTTTCCCTATTTGTCTAGTTTTCTTAATTACTTATGCTTTTGTCTATAGGGATTCTTTAATACTTTTTATTTGATTCCTTTTCCTATGTAAGTTTATTTTCTGGCTGACCTGATGTTCCCCTTGGGCTTTTCCTATTTTTGTGAAACTACTGTCTTCGTGAAGTTCCCTTTACATAATTATAAAGTATATTGTTAAATTTAGTGTAGATATAAAGTGCCTGGAAAACTTTTAAGAAACGGGGAGGGGCAATTCTAGGGATGAAACTTTTAAAAAGGTAGTGAATGTTATCACTATCCATAATGATCAGATCATAGATTTATTGGTGTCTAGAAGCCTCTTTGGAACATTTTGCAAAAAATGGACTTATATGATGTTGATGATTAGATAGATTATAGAAAAAGTAATATAACTTTAGAGAAGTTGAAATATTAATTTAATATAAATGTGATAAATGTGTACATAACTGCTATGAAAAATATCAAAAGCTATTTATTTCTTCTATTTTTCTTCATCATTTTTTCTCTTGCATTTTGCCTTCTCTTCTTTTTTCTTTTTCATTTCTTACTTTACATTAGTTTGTTTTAGTTTTTATATTCTTCAAAAGTTTCAATAAAAATTATGTACAAAGCAGTTGATAACATTTGAAGCAGATTAATGATGATTTTTACAATCAACTCCAGAGCTACCTTTATCATTAGGCAAAATAAAATAGTTGACTACACCTAGGTGTTTTTCTTGAGAAAAAAAGAAGTATTTGCAAGGAGTTTTGCTTAAGAGTCAAAATTATATGGTAAACAACACTTGGAAAACAACACATTAGTAGCAAAACCACTTAGACTATGACTGGCTATCTGGATTCATTGCTTTATTGACTGTTTGTTGATTCTAACTGAGCACATAGTTTTTGCCATGATGATCTGCCCTTAACTCACTCCTTCAGGTCTTCCAATTGTACACTCATTGCCACTGTAACTCAGGCTATCCACCTTTGCTGGCCATCCTCTTTTTTTCCACCTTTCCCAGCATTAGAACCTTGTTTAGCAACTGTTTGCATTACATGTCTGAAGTATTTAGAATCTGTCAATATAAGCCCTTAAATGAGAACTCTAGGTTGATTGGTTTGATTATCCATTTATTAGTTTTCTTGGGTTTTCAGTATTCTCAGGCATCTTTTCAAAGATCATCTTTTCAAAGCTCAAAAGCATTAATACTCTTCCTATCTTGCTTTGCCTACCCAACTTTAAGCCCCTGTCACACTGCACCAACGGATGGAAAGAGGATGTAAAACGGAGAGAAACACTTGCCATCCATTGGTTGACGCAATTCATCCGTTCTGTACTCACTGTGTCCGTTTTGCTTCCTCTCTATCCGTCCAGCATCCGTCTATTGACGTTTCATCCGCTCAGAGGGTTTTGAGCTGCTCAAAACTTTTGCACGGAAAATGTATCCAATGCGTCCGTTCTGCATCTGCTAGGCATCCGCTAGGCATCCGTTCTGCATCCATTACGCATCCGCTATATCCGCTAGGCATCCGCTACGCATCCGTGCAACTCGATCCACTCCAGTGGTAAACGGACGCAGGGAGGAAGCGGAACGGACGCGGAACGGATTCAGAACGGATGCAGAACAGATGGAGAAAGGATGAAAGCGGATGCAGCTCGCAAAGAAAGCATTTAAAACAGAAAAAACGTTCGCAGAGGGGACCTATCTGGATATTAAGGATGTCTAGAGGATGCCTAGAGGATGCAAAGGGACACATAGTGGAAAACCTATACTGCCTATAAAAAGGGGGAGGAACTCACCTGGATCTCACTTTCAGATCAGCAGACCAGCTGTGCAGACCTCTGCAGCCTTCATCTGACTCTTCCTCTTCCACAGCATCCAGTCATGTCCACCATGGATTGTAACAAAGTCCTTTTGGCAGCCACCATCCTTCTGCAACAGTGCGAAGCCATCTACAGGCTCTGTGAACTCTACTATGGGAAGAAAAAGAGGCGGCCAAGAAGCATCTGGGTCCGAAGATGGATCAGGAGAAGAGCAGAGTATGGACTGTACAACAAGCTGATGGTGGATCTCAGGAACGAAAACCCTTGTGCATTCCAGAACTTCATGAGGATGCCTCCAGCCATGTTTGACGAAGTTGTGCAGCGGCTGACACCCAGGTTGACCAAGCAGAGCACCAACTTCCGGCCCAGCCTGGAACCTGGGCTCAAGGTGGCACTGACTCTGCGCCACCTGGCCTCAGGGACCACCTACAGGAGCATGCAGTATGGCTGGAGTGTGCCACACAACACCATCAGCATTGTGGTCAGAGAAATGGTGCAGGCCATCATCGAAGAATACATGGAGGAGCTCCTCCAGTGCCCCACCACTGAAGAAGGATGGAAGAAAGTTGCACAGCAGTGGTATCAGAGGTGGAACTTCCCGCACACCATTGGAGCCATTGATGGCAAGCACGTGGCCTGCAAAGCTCCAGCCAAGTCGGGGTCCACTTATTTCAGCTACAAGGGCTTCTTCAGCATCATCCTCTTCGCCATGGTCGATGCTGACGACAAGTTCATGTACATCGATGCTTCAGGCAACGGCTCAGCTTCAGATGCCCAGGTATACAACGCCAGTGACCTCAAGGAGGAGCTGGAACACAACCTCATCGTGGGCTTCCCAGATCCAGAACCCCTGCCCAACGACACGCAAGATGTGCCCTACTTCATCTTGGGTGATGACACCTTCTCCCTCAGAACCTACCTCATGAAACCCTACACCTCCAGATGCCTCACCCGTGAAGAGAGGATCTTCAACTACAGGCTGTCCAGGGCAAGGCGGGTGGAGGAGAACGTCTTTGGCATCCTGGCCAACAGGTTCCAGGTACTTCTCACCACCATGCAGCATCGCCCACAGACCGTGAGGAGGATCATGAAAGCTTGCTGCATCTTGCACAATCTCATGCGTACCCGCTACCCAGTCTTGCAGAACAGGCTCGTGGACCTCCAACAAGGCAATGGGGACATGGAGCCTGGGGAATGGAGGCAAGGGCGAAACCTGATAGACACTGAGGATGTGCAAGGCCCCAACAGAGCCTCACGTGAAGGGAAGAAGCAGCGCAACCTCTTGAGACACTGGTGCAACTCCCCAGCTGGAGCAGTGGAGTGGCAAGACAGGATGATAGATGATTAATGGATGCTTCCTTCAGCCTGTCTCATCACACTGATGAGATTGGGCCATGTATGTTGAGTGGGCCGTCAATGAACAGGGCATTTAATAAAGAGTTGTGTTTATGTTGACATATGTGGATCAATGATTAAATTGTTATTGATAATAAAGGGCCATAGGTGTGGCACCTGGGAGGGTGGACCATACAGTCCCACTATGCTTGCACTGGAGGTTTATGTATCCCACAGCTATTACCCATCCCACAGGTATCCCTGCTCATTCCACAGGTATCCCTGCCCACCCCACTGCTATCTTAACCCATCCCACAAGCATGCAAAGGCTTAAACCATTTTTAAAAGTTTCCACCAAGACTTTATTAAAAAAAAGAAATGAAGCAAGTGTGTGAATCAAAGGTAGACTTTATTAACAACAAGCTATAAAAGAAAAATGACCCAAGTCAAGTGTTCAAATAAAGTCCACGGGTAGCCATCCAGCCAGTCTCTGGCACTCCTCTTGGTCGCTCAGTCTCAGGGGTGAAGGGTCCAGGTGCTGTGGAGGTGGCTGGTGCTGGAGTGCTTGTCTGAAGCGCCATTGGGGTGCAGCATCAGCAGAGTAAGCACCAGCAGAAGCACCACCGCCAGAAGCAGCAGCAGCAGCTCCTCCAGAAGCAGAAGCAGAAGCAGCAGAAGCCCCAGCCCCAGAAGAGCGAGCCCGTGCTACAGAAGGCCCAGCAGAAGCAGAGTGAGGGCCAGGGGGTGGGATGGTGGCCCTGTCCCTCTTGCCAGGGCTGGCAGCAGATGGCTGAGGCTTTCTGTTCTTCCCCATGGTTGTGGGGTTGCTGGCTGGCAGGGAGGCAGCAGGAAGGCTGGCAGGCAGGCAGGCACCAAGGCTGGCAGGAAGGCAGTCACCAAGGCTGGCTGGCAGGCAGGCAAGCACCAAGGCTGGCAGGAAGGCAGGCACCAAGGCTGGCAGGAAGGCTGGCAGGCAGACTGGCTTGCAGGGAGGCTGGAAGGCAGGCTGGCAGCAAGGCTTGCAGGCAGGCAGACAGCAAGGCTGGCAGGGAGGCTGGCAGCAAGGCTTGCAGCAAGGCTTGCAGGCAGACATGCAGGCAGGGCAGGCAAGGCAGTCAATTTGTCCGGCAGCAGGTCTTTCCTCTGAATGGTGACCTGCTTCCAAGCTGCTTCCCTTTATATCCATGGGGCTTACGCAATGCATCCTCCCCGCATGCGCAATTAACGCTCGGCATCCGTTAGGCTTCCACTGTGCATCTGCTAGGCTTCCGCTGTGCATCTGCTTCATCCGCTGTGCATCCGCTTTGCATCCGCTTCATCCGTTCCGCTTCCGCTTTGCTGAGGCCCCCTGGAAGCCTAGTGGATGTGCCATCCGCTCCCATCCACTTCCATCTGCTAGGCTTCCGTTCCGCATCCGTTTTCCATCCACCCTGCATCCTCCCTCCGTCCGTTCCTTTCCGTGTTATCCGCTCTGGTTATGCAAATTTTTGCCCCTTTTGAGAACGGATAACAATGGATGGAACATTTTTCTCGTCCGCTGTGTCCTTTTTACAAATGTTTTGCATCCGTTGGGCAGTGTGACAGGGCCTTTAGTTTTCACAGAATGTCATAAGGAGGACCACACTGTCTGCAAAATGTTGCTCTTATGTAAATATAGATACAACATGGCATGTAAGTATCTTTTCCAAGACCATCATGGCTACCCCTACCTAGTGCTAGTCTGTGAAATATTTCTTGCTTGTTCCTTTTCTGTTGATGATTGATCTAGTTGCAGGGTGGCCTACGAGCCGGATGCATCATGTGCAGGCCATGCCCACTCAAAAACATCATGATACATTGCAATATGTCATGTGACACAATCAAGTTTTACATTCGTGATCTAGTGGATTTATCAAGGCCTATTTAATGGCAAAAGAGGCGTTGGTGTTACCTGAACGCTTCTTCTCAGGGAGCCAAAGGGAGAATCCAGGATGGCTAGTCTCTAGTCTCCTAGCTCTCAGACTGAGTTGAAAAACTGAAGACACACCCCATGGTAACAGTCCCCAGTTCTGAATGACATTGAAGCAAATTCAGCTGCTCCTTGTCTTCAAACAGATAGTTCATTGATACTGTGAAAAAAAGGGACATTTCCTCCCCATTCCGACCAGACAGAATACAGGGTGGGACTGGATTCTCCCTTCGGCTCCCTGAGAAGAAGCGTTCAGGTAGGATCAAAGCCCCTTCTCCATTGAGCCGAAGGGAGAATCCAGGATAGGACATACCTAAGCTGGCTGATGGCTGTCCTACAGGTGGGATTTGGATTGGTCGGAGGTCCCCACCTCTACATGCACACCCTGCAGGACTCATCTTCCAAAGGACACCTCTGCTGAGGCAAAGGAGTCAATTTTGTAATGTCTTATGGATGGGGTCACCAATGATCAGGTCGCAGCTCTACAAATGTTCAGAATCGATGCCTGCATTGCCCAGGCTGCAGTGGTTGCTGCTCTTCTGGTTGAGTGCGCTGTGATCCTCCCGGGTACAGGAAGGCTCTGTAACTCATAGGCCTTTACGATGCAGGCTCTGAGCCAGCGACCTACTGTGGAAGGTGTCACCCTGCGACCTAAAATTGATGGCTGAAAGGAAACAAACAGGGCTTCCATCATCCTAAGAGAAGAAGTTCTTTTAATGTAAATACAGAGGGCCCTCCTATCGTCCAAGGTGTGCCATTTTCTCTCCAGTGCATGGGTAGGCTCAGGACAGAAATTGGGCAAAATCAACTCCTGTGAATGATGGAATAAGGAGTTTACCTTGGGCAAGAAGATAGGTCCAACCACAGAACCACCCTGTCTGCATGGAATACGCACAGATCCTTCCTGATGGATAAGGCTGCCAACTCCGAAATATGCCTGGCTGAGATAAAGGCCACCAAAAATGACACCTTGCATGTGAGAAGGAGAAGGCAGACTTTACATAAGGGTTCAAATGGGGGAGAAGTCAGTGCCTGCAGGACCTTAGGCAAATCCCAGGTGAGGTAGTGGTGGGCCACCAGTGGCCTCAAATTCGTAGCTCCCCTAAGGAAGGCTTTCACCCTAGGGTGTTGGGCCAGAGTAGTAGAACCCTTTACCGAAATCACCGAGGCCAAGGCAGCTACCTGTCTCTTCAAGGTATTGGTGGAGAGACCTTTATCCAACCTGTCCAGTACGAACTCTAATACCATTGCAACAGAAACCCCAGTGGGTTCCAGTTGGTGACAAGCGCACCAACTGCAGAAAATCTTCCATGTTGCATATCCTGATTGTGGAAGGTCTTCTGGCTGCCTGGATGGTCTGAATGACCTTTGTGGAAAACTTATCCCGTTTCAGGATCCCCCGCTCAAGCGCCAGACGGTCAACCAAAACCAGGCTGGATCTGGGTGCTCGATCGGGCCCTGGCTGAGGGAGATCTTGTGCAGGAAAATTTTCCAGGGTCTGGTGACTGACAGGCCCACCATGTTGGCGAACCAAGGACGGCTGGGCCAGTAAGGGGCTACCTATAGAACTTCTGCCCTTTCTATCAGTACTTTCCTGTTTGCCCCCGGAATCAGGGGAAGACATACAATAGTCCCTGGGGCTGCACCAGAGAGAGTTGACTCCTTCTGCTCCTCAGACAGGGAATCAAGCAAAGAACCTTGGGAGGTGCATATTCTCTGGTGATGCAAAGAGATCCAGAATCGGGCGGCCAAAGTGTTCCATCATCTTCTGGAATAGACTGGGATGTAGTCACCATTCAGACTGGTTGACTGTGGCCCTGCTCAACCAGTCTACCTGCACGTTGGATACTCCCGAGATATGTTCTGCTCATAGGCACAACAGGTTTTTCTCCACCCACCTGCACAGTTGAATTGCTTCCTGCATTAGAGATCTGGAGCGTATGCCCCCCTGCTGGCTTATGTGGGCCTTGGTAGCCACATTGTCCGTGAGGAGAAGCACTTGTCTCCCCACCACCTCTTGCCTTAGATCCTTGAGTGCTAAGCAGGCAGCCCTGAGGTCTAGACAATTTATGTTGTGGGTGAGCTCCTCTCATGACAACTTCCTCTGGGTGACCTGGGCTCCCAAGTCTCCCAACCATAGAGCCTGGTGTCAATGGTGATGGTAATCCTCTGGAGTTCCCTGTACAAACATCCCTGATCCATGGCTTGGGACTGCCACCAATGGAGGGAACGCAGAACTGGCAAGGGGACGCGAACCCTCCTTGGAGAGTCACCCCTACTCCTCCTCTGGTAAGGGAGCAGGAACCACTGAAGGGTTCGGGTGTGGAAGCAGGCCCATGGGACAATCCCAATGCATGATATCATTTTGCTGAGAAGTTGAGACAGCAAGGTGATAGGCACCTCTCTGGAAGACAGGATCAGTGACGTGACTTCCCTGATACTGTCTTGATGCTCCTGTGAGAGAAAAACCTGTCCAGCCAAGGTGTCTATGATAGCCCCCAAATGCAAGATCTGAGTCGATGATACCAGGTGGCATTTGTCCAGGTTTATTAAGAACCCATGGTCTCGAAGAATCCTGATTGTCGACATCAGATCCTTCTCTGCCTGGGGTCTGGAAGAGGATGCTGTCAGGATGTCATCCAAATAGCATTGGATCCTTATGGGTAAGGCTCTGAGATGTGCCGCTATCACTGCCAAGAGCTTGGTAAAAGTCTGAGGGGTTGATGACAGGCCAAACGGGAGAGCCCTTTATTGAAAATAGCAGCCGCCATAGCAAAACCTCAAGAACTGACGGTGGTTGGGGTGTATGGGCACATGGAGGTAAGCTTCCATCAAGTCTACCGAGGCCAAAAAATCTCCCTCCCACAGTCCCTCTAGAATGGAGTGGAGGGAGTGCATCTTGAACCTTCAGTAGACTAGATGTCTGTTGAGCCCTTTTAGGTTGAGGATTGCTCGCCACCCCCACAAGACCTTTGGAATCACAAACAACATTGAATAGAAACCCTGTCTCTCCTGGTCCACTGGAACCGGCTGGATGGCCCAAATGTCCAGCAAATGGTGGATCACTGATTCCATGAGATCCCTCTTTGAGGGGTGCCTGGAGATGGGGCAGCACACAAAGGCTCTGGAGGGGGACGGGAGAAACTCAAGAGAGAGACCCGACCGTAAGGTTGACAGGATCCAAACGTCCATCGTGGTCTGTTCCCACCTCTGCCAGAACAGTCCCAGACAGCCCCCTATGGGGATGAGGCTCGGGCATCACTTGTTGCACCTGAAGGGTCTGTTGGAACCCCTAAAGGATCTTCTGCCCTCTTGCCTCTGATGCCCTCTGGTAGCAAAGGACTGTCTATCCGCCTGAGAGGAGGACCTCTGGAAAAAGGGCCTACTTTGACGGGGAAAGCTTGCCCCAGCTTCCCCCTGTTTAAAGGAGGGCTTCCTGTAGTAGGGATGAGACCTGGAATCAAAGTGCCTCCCCCAGAGGGCAGGATCTTTTGCTTGTCCCTGGTTTCTGTCAAAAAGGGATCCAGGGCTTCCCCAAAAAGCCTCTCTCCCTTTAAAGGGAGCCGATGCCAGCTTCCATTTGGTTCTGACGTCCATCTGCCAATTTCTTAGCCAGAGAAGCCTGCATGCTGTTATGGAAGAGGCCATGGCTCTGGAAGAAAATTTGGCTGACGTGAGGGTGGCATCAGCAGTCAATTGAGCCACAGCTATAATCTGATTCAGGTCCTGATGCACCATGAGATCCTCAGGTGGGATTCTGTCCTGTAGCTGCCTCATCTACTGCAAAGAGGCCCGAGTAAAAAAAGATGTGGTCATCGATGCTCTGATGGCTCAGGAGTCTGGTTGATGAGCTTTCCGGAGTACCATCTCCGCCTTCCGGTCCTGTGTCTTTAAAACATCCTCCGCATTAGGTGGGATGACAGATGAGGAAGCTAGGGCTACCACTGGGCCATCTACCTTTGTCACTTCCATAATGTCCAAAAGGTCTTTGTCCACATTACATAAGGTAGTCTCAGACCCACTTGGGTAAGTGTACATCCCAGGAGACTCCCACTGCTTTTTATCAGGTTCAGAAACATCTGGGGCACAGGTACAGCATCCACCACAGATGCTTTCTCAGTGAACAGGAAATCCTCCTGATCCTCTCCCTCAGTGGGAAGGTCCTGAGTGACTGTGTCCTCTTTGAGATGAGCCGTGGTCTTGGCCTTAACCAGAAGTCTTGAAAAGAGCCAGCTGGAAAAGGCCCTTAAAGGAGGGGGGACCTGCTACCTCCAACTCCCTTTCTGGAAGGAGGTCCCTCTCGGAGCCATAAATTTGGCTGCTTTCTGAAGGGGAGGCTGAGCGCTCTCTGAAGTGGACCGGCTTTTCTGCAGAAGCCTGCCCCTGCCCCTGCAGGACCCCTCTGCTAGTTTCCAAATAAGACAGTTGGAGCAGCTGGTTGACCTCTGCCTGCAATTCCTGTCTTATTGTCTGGGAGATCCAGGCTCTCATGAAGGATGGCATTTCTTGCATTTGGGTCTCCTCCGGTTGTAAGCCAGCTGCTGTAGGTGTAAAAGTGGCTGCAGGCACAGGTCTGGCGCCACTGAAGACTTGGTCTGCAGGTGCCACCATCAAGATCCCCTGAGACAGCTCAGAAAAATTGTGAGAGGTCTCAGCCCTGATTTGGAGGTTACCTGAAAATCATGGGTACTTGAGCCCGCAGTAGACCAGACAGTCATATACTGCCTATCTGCCAGTTGGTCTGGCTGCCTGTCATTTTGAAGAGGCAAAGTTTGAGGGGTAGCTCTGTATTCAGCCATCCTGGAATCTCTCACTGCCCTGCCAAACTGTTTGTCTATGGCTTTTTCTCTACGCCTGGCCTGTCTATCCTCAGCCCTAGAGAATCTCTTAGGGACTAGAGTCCTGGCTCTAATCCTAGCTGCTGCCTCCATACCAGCAGACCTGGGCTTAGGAGATCCCTTTAAAGCCTTCTCTCTACCCTGCTGAGGAACTGACAATTCTTGATCAGCTCCCTTGGTGACCATCTTTGAGCCCGCCAAAAATAACTGTCACTTGACAGGGGTAGAGAAAGGGAGAAAGAAGTAAAAAATATAATAAAAAATAAAATAAAAAATACTCAGCCTAAGCTGTCAGCTACAGTCACAGTAGCTGTCTACCACTTCAGGAGGCTAGTGCGACCCAAAGTGGTTAGCTCAGCCCAGCTCTACAATTCAAAAGCCGAGTCAGGGAAAAAAAGTTGAAATTCCAGCAAGCCCTGACAGGTCAGAGGCTTGCGAGCCTGGAGCTGGCTGCACCGCAATTATCAGGCAGACTTAAGTGTCTCGCAGCTGACACGGTGCTCTGAGGACTGGATGGGGGGGTCAAGATTTAATCCCGAAGGCCCAACTTGCATCATCACGGCATTGTCATGTGATGTATTGCAACTTTTTCCCCTTCACTAATCCAGGCATTGGCATGGCCAGCATTGAAGCCCGTTGGCCACAAATTTGACAGTCCTGCTATAGAGTAACAATGGAAAAATGGGTGGTTGCGCATAGACACATACCTCTAGCACCATGAACTGCAGCATGGAGTTATTCTATTATGAGACTAAGAAATCTTCAAACAGTAATGGTTTCGGATAGCTTTAACAACTATCTGGTAATTTCTGTGCCTCTATTCCCAGTGATGCGCTGGAGGGTTTAAAGCCGGAGGAAAAATGGGCCAAACTAGCCCTATGCAGAGCTCATCAGTCTGACGCGTGAGCTATCAGATCAGCCACGGCCGCCTCCTTCTTCACACAGTCATCTCTTACATGGCTTCGTATTTTGAAGCAACACGTTCCTACTTCCAACCTCAGGGCGCACCAGGATATCGCCAAACTTACTGCTGCAGCTGAATTCTCAGCCGATGCTACTTATCATGCAGTCAAATTTTCAGCAAGGGCCATTACCTCACATGTCACAGTGCATCGCTTGCTATGGTTAAGACACAGGCAAGCTGACTTTTTTTAATCTCACCTTTACTGTTTTAAAAATAACTCAAGGTAGAG
>BLBF01000053.1:8477082-8499782 GCA_015471245.1 Laticauda colubrina
TTATAGGTGCAAAGTGGGGTGAAACAAGCAGAAAAGTGATGGGTGAGGATATGTCACCCACTTACTCCATTAGTAATGGCTGCAAGAACCTGTTTAGATTTTTCCTCCTTTTATAATCCAAGGACCTTGCAAAAGAGGCTGGGTTTATCCAAGATGACTGCTTCTAATGACAACCCTAGTTATTTTTCAGTAATTTATAATCACCTGCCAGACTCAAGATTAACATGTTAGCTGTTTTATGGAAATGAAACCACAATAATATATCTTTTCAGATTTTATTGCATTTGTTCTTGATTTATTCTTTTTATCTGAAGTCACTTTGGACTCCTATCAGAATTTTCAGACAAAATGCAGTTTGTTTTTATTCACTTGCCTATGCACTGACACTGAAGTTATGCAGGAAGTAGACTGTACACTGATCCAGAATTCATTCTTTTGAAGAGGGATCATCATTAACAGAATTCATCCATGCGTCTTAATACAGATTTCAGGTAATTTGCGTCATGAACATTGTGCAGAGGGGAAGGACATACATTTAATTCATTTACAATTCATTCGCTCTCTTTATGTAATTTACGGAAACCCATCATAGACATAGTGCTGCGGTCGAATGCATGAGCTTAACCCAAATTGTTTTCGGCAATGCTTGGTTGTAAATAGTTCCTGGGATCAACACAGGAATGCAAAGATTCCTCCATCCTGAGAGGCAAGGGCACTCTGTCCATGTTCAAAGAGGTGCGATTATCATGCACTCCGACCTTCCATCCTAACAAGCTGAATATCAGACAACCAGCCTTTTGAGGATCTTTTGCTGAACCGAATGGGAAAACGAGGCGGCCTCTCCTATTTTTCCGAATAGCGGGGCAAAGCTCAGCGGAGGCCCCGAGAGGGCGCAACCCAGGGCGGATCCCCACCCCGCTTGCTCTCTCGGCGGCCGTCGTGTTCAAGAGGACGCGAAGGGGGTGGGTGCGATGAGGTAGAGAATGGCCGCGCATGCGCAGTGCCGAACCTAAGCGGCCGCGGTGATGGCTGCGCAGTGACGGTTGGATCTAACGGTTGCTATTGACATTGGAGCTGGGCGTGTGGTGGATGGCTCTTGCGCGGAGGGCGGCTCGGAGCGACACAGCCGTTAGCTCTGCGGAAGAGGCGCAGGGAATCCGTGGTAATATGGACGCGCTGAAACTCTAGGCGGAGCAGCCTCCCCCGCCCCTACCAGAGCCGGGCCCAGGCCGTCTCCCTGAGCCGGGCTCGCGGATCCTGCCACCGCCCCCCGATGCGGGGCCTCCCCTCCGCCTGAGGCCCCCGGAGAGGGCGAGGGAGGAAGGCCGGCATGGCCGGCCGCCTGGAGTAATCCGTGGAGAGCCGCCGCTGGTAGCAAAGAAGAGCTGCGGCGGTGGCAGTGGCGGGGGCGGGGAGGGGGGGGGGGGGTTGAGCAGGCAAGTGGAGAAAAGCAGGCCCGGCCCTGGCTGTGACGGCGCGTCGATGCGGGGCTAGGAGCGCAGCCGCCCCTCGGCTTGCCCTGCCTGGGCGCGGAGCCGCGCTTTCTTCTCAGCCCGGAGCCGTTGGCCTCAGCGTCTGCGATGAACCCGGTGAATGCTACAGCCTTGTACATCTCCGCCAGTCGCCTGGTACTCAGCTACGGCCCCGGGGAAGATCCGCAGTGCCTGGCCGAGATCGGCAAGCTGCTGCCCTACTTCCGGCAGTCGCTCTCCTGCTGCGTGTGCGGTGAGTGAGGCGCTTTCTATTGTTCTGGGCCGCGGGCGAGCCGGCACCCTCCTTCGCCCTCCTTCCCTCCCTCCCTCCGTCAGTCCGTCCGTCTCGCTTGCTCTCGCCTCCCCTGTTACACCCACTGAAATGGGCAGGGAGTCATGCCGCCGCCGCCGCCGCCGCCTTTTCGGGCAAACCTCGTCAGCCGAGAGACGCGTTTGCCCTCCGGTCGTTTTCCTCTGGGGAGTTTGGAAAGTTTTTGCCTTCTCTTTTTTTCGGGTTTTACAAACTGCTTCGCAAACTGAACTTGCTTGCCCTTTTGAGAAGATTTTGTGGAGGGAAACTGGTCTGGATTTTCACGATGCCATCAAACAAAACTACATGCTTAGCATTTGTGTGCTAGGCAAACTCAACCCGTCTACAGTATAGCGTGTTTCGTGTTAATTCCAAAAAATAAGTTAATAAATTGTGATTAACTTACCTATGGATATATATGCGTGGATGCATCCATTACTTACAAACCGAGCAATCAAGATTCTAGCAACAATTTTAAAATGTACGGTTGAAATATTATTTCAATCCTTCGGTATGGTTGATTTCTGAAATCATTCGGATAGGTAACCTTTCCATAAACCTTCAAAATTGGGCTCTTTTTTGCTGTTCTGCAAGACAACTTTATGTTCAGACACTCTTTGTTATAGCCTTCCTTGCATTTGTAATAGCTTAAAATCTTTCAGTTCATATCTTTACTGAATTACAAATAAATGTTGTATGTGAGTTCTATGGATTGTGTCAAGTAGAAGTAGAACAACAGATTGGAACAGTAATGTTCAGAAAATTATTTCACATTTGTAAGACTATCTGCACTGAGTTTTAAGGGGCAGTTATCTGATTTCAAAGAGAATGATATATATGGATGAATCACAGTTTAAACCCCTTGGTACTTAATTTTATTTATTGAAAAGTGTTTACTATTGTACACTTATATTTTGGCTTTTTTTCTGTATTATTTTCTGTATTATTTTTTTCAGATTAACTTTGAGTTAGACATTTCTATATAAAATCATTAAATAAATATGGTGATTTGAAATTACAGTATGAGGTTTTGTTCATAGTAGAAGTTTTAATTTATTTAAAATGCAGATTATTTGCACCATCACTAAAACTATTGTGTAAACTTACTAATTTCAAGTTTGTTCTGTCAATATCGCAACTTTATGAAGAGTGTGATCGGATCAGTGCCATTGTGTCTTTTTCCTCCATTGTGTCTTTATAATTTTTTACCTTCATTGCTTCTAAGCCACCGGTGTCAAATTCGCTGTGTCATGTGACATTTTGCGATGTTTCCCCCCCTTCACAGATCTGGGGTGGAGGTGGCCTGTACGTGATTCATCCAGCCCACTGGCCGCCAGATTGACAGCCCTGTTCTAAGCCAAGTGTGTACACAGTAACACTTCATAAATTTTGTGAAATAGGTGTGAATCCGCACCGTTTCCCCCAACCCATGTTAGTGTCACAAGGTTTTGTGCCAGTTTTTAGCATAATTCAAGAATTAAAACATTATGGCCAGTCATATCTGTATATGAGAACCAGTTTGGCATGTTGATTAAAATCTGGGAGACAGCTCTAGTGCTTCCTTAAGCACAAGTTCATCTGGATGGCTTTGGGTCAGTCTTTCTTTCTCTGAGTCCTAGAAGGAAAGCAATGGCAAACCATATCCAAAAATGTTTCCAAGAGAGCTGCAGGGACTTTTCCAACATGTCACCAGGAATTAAGACTAACTTGAAGGCATTTCTGTATTTCCTTTATTTATTGCTTTAAGCTGCTTGGACTCCCTATGATTGGGCTGTTAACAAATCTTAGTTATAATAATATAAAATTATATACTCTACATGTTACTTTTAAGGAATTTTATATAAGTGAATAGAATAATATTTGGACCTAATACGTAGTGTAAAAAACAATAAGGTCACCCCATTATATTGATGCACTCTGCTTATTGTAGTAATTAGATAGCAAAAGAAAAGAAAACCACAGACATTTATACTATTGAGGCTGTTGTTATAAAGATTGTAGTCATCTGCTGAATCAACTTGCAGGATGTAAATATTAAATTCTACTGAACAGTGAAAAGTTGTAACATTTTCGTATTTCATGTGATAATGTGTTATTTTGTGTCATGGCTATTGCATTTTAAAATTAGCAATACTTGAATTAATTATTGAAGTAAAATACAAAATAGCTTGTTTTCAGGTTGAATTCAAAGTCCTAGTAATGACTTCTAAAGCTCTACATCAGGGCTGTCAAACTCATGGCCTGCAGGCCAGATGCGTCACGTGCTGGCCATACCCATGCCCGGTTTAGCAAAGGGGGGCAATGTTACGATACGTCATGTGATGATGCTGTGATGACGCAAGTTTGACACCCCTGCTCTCCACTCTAAGAGGACAGATTATTTGAAAGATTACCTCTCCTCTCTTACAATTACTTGTCCCATCAGGGCTGGAAGAAGAGCCTTTACTACTGAAGCACTTATTGCTTGAAACATCATTCCCCTCCCCCACGGGTTATACAGGTAGTCCTCAACTTACAACCATTCATTTAATTATCATTCGATGTTACAATGGCATTTAAAAAATGATTTATGACTTTTTCACATTTGCAACCATTGCAACACCCCCATGATCACAAAATCAAAATTCAGATGCTTGGCAACTGACTCATATTGATGATGGTTGCAGTGTTCTGGGGTCATGTGATCACATTTTGCGACCTTCTGACAATCAAAGTCATGGGGAAGCCAGGTTCACTTAACTATGTTACAAACTTAATGTCAGGGATTCACTTGGCAACTATGGTTATAAAATGGGACAGAACATAGTTCTTGCTTAACAAAATAAATTTTGGGGTCAATTGTCATAAGTCGAGGACTATCTATAGTGGCCCTGAGTCTGATGGCCTTTCAGAAGGTTCTCAAAACATACATCATACATCATACTGACTGGAGATCAAGTAGTGATGGAATGGAGCCTGTTTGCTGGTTGTATTGTCAATCATTGTATGGCTTGTACTCTTACACATTTTTATCTGGGTTGTTTATTTCTAACTATATTCTGTTTTAAAGTGTACAAATCTCATATTTGAGATGTAAACTGAATGAATGGGTGCATAAGTAATGTAAGTTTTACATTGCTTTTTATATGTTGGAGTTTCCTTTTTGGATCACCTTTTTGAATTCTTGTTTTTAAAAGAATTGTCCCTTATGCTGAAAGGGACAATTTAACTTTTAACTTTTTGGTTAAAAAAGAAAAACTTGCACCTGAGAGTCACAGCCAGGTATTTGTTACTTTAGAAGTACCTCATAGCAGTTTGGCATCTCTGGTAGGGAACCTTAATTTTGCTTAAGATTCCGCTTTAAAACCAGTTATAAATGAATTAAACCATCAATTTTAACAGATCTATTGTAAGCAGATTTCTAATATGGTGGATAAAATTTCCATTTGGGCATTATCTCAAAATAAAAAAAATTGTTGTATATGAAATAATTCAGATGGTTTGTATAAACTGTCTTCGGTCATTTGCATTAGTTTTATTATTTGTATAATTGATCCAAATACTTACATTTTGGACTGAATTAATATTTACTTACAACTATTCATTAAGCTGAGGTTTACTGTATAAAATAAATAAATGTTCATTTGCTTTTCTTTCTTTTTACTACCCATAATTGTTTTTGAGGTTGGTTTGTGGATCAACATATTCTACAAACCTGGACAGTTTAAGAAACTGATTATACAAAATTTTAGCTCTTTTTTAAAAACACAGTCGATATACCACTTGAGCTGTAGCAGGTGTCTCTATTGATAGAATGTCCTTGAACCTTAAACAGGTGTGGGAGTAAAATGGCAAGAAGTCTTGTAAAGGTAGTTTTGAGGTTAGCAAGCTAACCAAAATCCTAATGTACTTTTTTTCATAGTTCCTGATATTCTTTTCTTATAACCGTATATAGAAAAAAAGATTTTAGAAAGCAGCACCTTTCATTCTAGAGCCAAACTCTTAGTATCTTCTTAGAACAATCTTTATTTGCATATAATTGCTTGCTTGCATATTAGCCCCAATAAGCTTCAATTTGAGGTTATGAATTTTCTGACCAATACTGCAAGGTATTCAGCCTGATCTACAACCCGTAAAGTCAGTAGAATTCAATGCTTTGGTTGAATTATTTGCACTGATGGTTAGAGTCTTCTGTTTTATGATTCCTGGAAAAAACATTGTAAAAGCTGTTAACACATACTACTCTTACAAAAAAAAAAAATCAATGTATTTTTTTATTTCTGTCAGTATAACTGCTTTAGCTCAGTTTAGATCTTGAATTTTATATTCTTGACAAGCTGAGGAATTCCTATGGAGTTAATTGTATTGAACAAAGTAGCATTTCGTTTCATGAGTCGGATTGTGTTGGTGTTAATGACCCAAAACATTGTTATTTCTTCAGCTCAGATTCATACTCACATTCAGTCTGTCTGTGTTGCTTAATATCTCCTTACTTCTGCACTCCAGCTCCTCTTCTCCATTTTTTTCTGCTGCTCCCAACAATTGTGGGCAGATTTCTTAATAAAAAGAAGAGAAAAATATAAAGTAAATATTGCTTAAATTCATGCATTAGCAAATATTCTTGATACTTTTAAATGATACTTGACTACCTTAGAATCTATATAAATTGTTTTAGTAGCCTCTAGGAAAAGTGTTTTACAAATACATGTTCATTTTTTTAATTCAGGGAGAACAAAAAGGGAGTGTCTCCTTTTTTTATACAGTGAGATTGTTTAGATTATATTTTTATATTGTAGGATTTTTTCCCCAAAATTTTGTAGTTGTTGATAAAATTTTATAACCTAAAAGAGGCTGTACTGTGGCACCACCATTCTTCCTATATTTTTGACCCATCACCTGACAGTAAACAAAGAAGATGTAAGCCTTATATCATGTTTCCCCGAAAATAAGAGCCATTTTCTTTTAAGCTTGAAAATAAGCACTTGAGCTTATTTTCTGGTTGGTCTTTTACTTTTTTGACGTGGGGGAGGTGGCCCACATGGTCACCTCATAGTGGCTCAGCCTGTTATTGATGACCCATGGATCAGCTGGGACAGCAAGGGCCAGGAACTGCCTCATTTTGTCTCTCTGGCACCTGGAGATGTTTCTGGCACATTCTTGCCAGCCTTAGCCTGCCCACAGCGCCAGGCAACTTTGTAGCCGAGGGCCCATCACTTCTGCAGCACACCTTGTGACTCAAGTAGATGGTGACCACAGCTTGTGCTCTACCAGTGGAACTCGGGTCTTGCTCAGGCTGCTGCCATGATGAGGTAGAAGGCTGTGTGGTGTGTCAGAATTGGCTCCCCCTCACCTCTGCCTGCTGGGTTTTCTGCGTCTGCTGATCTCGTGGAGCCTCATCATCCTGGCTGCACTGCTCTCAGCAGCCCTACTGAGCTGATCCTGCCTAGTATGGGGCAACTCGGCCAAGATCTCCGGAGCACCTCCCCTGCCACCAGCCTGCCAGGACTCCCTTTGCCAGCAGTCGCACTGCCTTATGGGAATTCTGTGATGGCTCTGTAGTGGAAGGGAGAGGGAGATTGTCCCTTTTTCCTTTGCACCCCAAAATACCGTCTTTCATGGCTGCTGAGCCCTCAGCCTGCACCTCTTGCAGGAGCAAGATGTGCAACTCAATGTTACCACGAAGGCCTCTCAGTGCAATGCTCTGCTGCAGCTTCAGAGCAAAGCCTTACCTGTGCAGGATTGCAACACTGAAGGCTTCAGATGGAGCCTTTTTGAGATGTGCATCTATGCTGAGCTCAAGGAAAGGATGACTGGGAGAAAAATCCACACACACCCCCCCCCCAATTTTCCTGCTGATCGTCCTTTCCTCAAGCACTACACAGATGCACATTCCAGGATTGCAAGGCTGAAAGTTTGGACGGAGTCTTTTTGGGTTGTGTGTCAGTGCTGGATTCAAGGAAAGGACAACCGGCAGGAAGTCCCCCCTATTTTCCTGCCAATTGTAGTTTCTTTGAACCAGCACAGATGCAACTCCCCAAAAGCCTCTATCCAAAGCCTTCAGCCTTTCAATCTGTGGCAAGCTGAAGCTGTGGCAGAGCATTGCATTGGGAGGCCTCCACAGGTAACATTGTGTTCCGCATCTTGATCCAGTGAGAGGGGTGCTGGCTGGGCATTTGTTGGCCAGGGAAGATGGGATTTTGGGGTACAAAGGAGGAAGGGTCAATCTCCATCCTGCTGCAGGCTGCCACAGAGCTCACAAAGGGCAGGCTGGAGGCAGGGAGGTGCTGAGTGTGTTGAGTGCTGAGAGCACCGCAGCCAGGAGAGCGATGAGTCCCTGCGAGGCCAGCAGGTGCAGCAGGCCCAGCAGCCAGACAGAGGTGGGAGGAGCTGATTCTGACACACTGCGTGGTCTTCTGCTTGATCATAGCAGCAGCTTGAGGAACGAACACCTGAGCTCCAGGCTGGTGGAGCATAAACTGTGGTCACCATTTGCTCCAGCGCCACAAGATGAGCTGCAGAAGAGAGGGGCCCTCGGCTGCAAGATTGCCTGGTACTATGGGCAGGGCTGGGGCTGGCAAGAGTGCGCGGGAAACACTTCCAGGCAATTAGAGAGGCAGAATGAGAGGCAGTTCCTGGCCCTTGCTATCTCAAATGATCCACGGCTGCAATTAAGGTGCTGAGCGAGCATGAGACAGGGGAAATGAAGGGCTGCCTCCTATGTTGGCCATGCCCACCCCTACACTAGTTTGGGGCAGGGCTTATATTAGACCAACCTCCAAAATCAGGCTAGGACTTATTTTCATGATAGGTTGTATTTTGGGGCTAACGGTAGTATCATTATGGTTTAATGTCTTGAATATATTGTTCCTGCTACTGATTTTACCTCAAAGGTTCTGCTATTTTGTTTGGTTTATATATGTTTATTCTATCAAATGTCCAAAGAATTGTGGCTAATGAGAATATGGATATACATGTTCATCTTCCTTGTTCATTTCTTGGCAATACTTATACAACAACTGACTAAAGTGTTGTAATACTGCTGATTCTGACCAATACAGGGTTTTACAGTAAAGCCCGCACTTTGATTTGGATTAGTGGTTACTGTGGCTTATATGTGCATTGTCATTTCTTGTTTTTTATGGGTTTTATACTGACTTTTTAGTTATTAGCCGCTGAGAATCCTGAATTTGAGATGTGCAGTCTTTGAATTGAAATAAATCAACAAGCATATTTTGTTGGAGCAGACTCTGTGGGGGAAAAGACCAATACTGACTATATGGGCTACTAATGACTGTGTGCACATGCCTTACTGAGTCCAGGTTGGTCATGCCACTCTAGTTTATTTTGAGGAAGAAAAACTGCCATTCTACTTGTATTGCTGCAGCTCAGCTTTATAAAGGATCAAAGGAAGAAGCTGGTAGTGCTAGTGGGAATTTTTTATACTAACTTGTGCATATGTAACACGGATTTAGTTGACTCTATTATTGTTGAGAGAAGTAGTTGTTCAATCTAATGTTCTTCATAGGATCGTGAAGGAAAATGAGAGCAAGGGGAGCTACATAGGTAGCCCTTGAATTACAGTTGTAAGGATTAGCTAGGATAAGGATTAGATGAGAATCATGATAAATTGAGTCATGCAACTGGTTTTGTAGCATTCTTTGCAGCAGTCATAAAGCCAACCTGTTTACAATGGGTGTTTTTTGCCAGAAATTGGAAATAAACACTGATTTTTGGGGAAAAATCTAAACCAGTCCTGTGTCCACAGGATGCTGCAAACAACCATCAATGTAGTCTAGTTGCCAAGTGCCAAAATGCAATCATGTTACTGGGGGGCAGATATGAGAAAATCCAGGTCATTTTGAGGTACATTTCAAATGGTCATGAAACCAGTTGACATTGGTATGCTTCTCTAAACTCATATATTTTCATGAGTTTTTATAATATACACTCAATTTTAATAACACTTTACACTGAACAAAATCTAAAAAGAGGTACTGTTACACTGCAAGTTATCAAATCAAAAAGCTCATTAAGTACTAATCCTCCAAGATGGATGGAAATTTGGATGCAGTTGGCGCTTTACCTTTATGAACTCAAGAATGACATTTGTGAAATTTGAGTTGTGAATTTGAGTTGTAAAACAGCAATGTTATTAATCAAAATTCAAATTTGTATAGCTGCCCATCTAAAGCAACTCTGGGCATTGTACAACAATTAAATAAACAACAGATCTTAAATAATAAAAATAAAAATCTATGTTAAAAATAAACATTATAAAAACAAATATAAAAACAAAAATCCTGGGCAGAGAAACAATAAGAATGGCCACCTCAACAATCCAGCCATCTAAACATGTCTCCAATTTTCTGGGAGCCCCAGGCCTGATAACATAACAAGATCTTGAGGGACTTCTGAAACTTAAAAAGGGAAAAAGCTAATCTGATTTCAGTGGGAAGCAATAGCTTATGTCCTCTGAGTCTAGAAACCAGTACAAATATTTTCATTCTGTATCATGTTACAAATTTTTAACTTCAGAGCTCAGCCTTAAGAAAAATGACTTAGTAATTACCACTTCTATGTCATGAGAAAGGGAGAGAACATTAACAAATATGTATTCATAGTTTCCAATATCAAAGACTATAGCTCAAATACGCTATTCACCAATTCATAATAATAAAATTGATAAAAAACTAATTTATGAAATTAAGAACATCCTCATATAGTAAATGTTGCTTCAAATTAAAAGATTTTTAATTTCTTAATTTAAAATTTAAGCAAGAAGTAAATGCACTAGAATTGAAAGATGTGCATAATTCTGCTGCTCTGTGAACAATGTATTTGTTTTTGTGTCTTATTTATTCTACACAATTATGTATCTTCAGGAGGGTTGCCTTCATAGAAAAATACTGTTTTTCTAAAAGGAATATTCGGAATCTGGAAAAAATAATATTTCTCCAGATAATATGTTCATTAACAATGTGACTTGTGAATAAAAAGGAGATGCAAGAATTTCACTTACAACAAAACTTGCAGATGTTGCTTTAACAAATAGTCATAAGTTAAGTTATATATTTGAAGAACAGATGGAACTTGTGCTCCTATTTTCTATATCATCTCTTAGAACATATTTTATTTCAGGATTTTCTGTTCTTATGAATTTCATATGCAAAGCATAGTGATAGTAACTCCAATACTTAATTGTTTAGCATTCATGCATCCATAGTTGTCAACAAATAATATATTGTAGAGCCTCTGATGTTCCTTTTCTCTGTGGTTATCTTTTAATTGAGGTTTTTGTGAAAGACTATATGATTCCATCACATAAAATGTTTTTTCTATGGGTCATTCTGTGAGTACAGCCTTGTTATAGGTACACATTTAATATCATTTTGACAATATATTTAACTATCTATAAAGAATCTTGAGAAAATAGCCTATCCTTTATTTCTTTAGAAAACAGTTGTAAATGATGTATTTGTGCAAATTTCAAGTTTTGTTGCAAGTGAAATTCTTGCATCTCCTTTTTATTAACGTCACATTTTTAACGAACATACAATCGGTTAAGTGTCTTTTAGTTTACACTGCATTTTTCCCTCTGATACACATTGTTATTGTTTGGCTGTCAGCTACATAGTATGTTAAGCCCATGTCACACTGCACCAACGGATGCAAAGAGGATGTAAAACGGACAAAAAAGCTTGCCATCTGTTGGTTAACGCGATGTACTCACTGCCTCCGTTTTGCTTCCTCTCTATCCGTCCAGCATCCGTTTATTGACGTTTCATCCGCTCAGAAAGTTTTGAGCTGCCCAAAACTTTTGAGCGGAAAATGTATCCAATGCATCCGTTCTGCATCCTCTAGGCATACGGGGGACATCCGTTCTGCATCCATTACGCATCTGCTATATCTGCTAGGCATCCGCTGTGCATCCGCACAACTCAAATCCGTTCCAGCGGTAAACGGACACAGGGAGGAAGCAGAACAGACACGCAGCGTTAGTAGCACGGATGGAGAAAGGATGAAAGTGGATGCAGCTCATCCGCTCTGCATCCTCTACGCATCCGCTCTGCATCCTCTACGCATCCTCTATACATCCGGTTTGCATCCTCTATACATCCGCTCTGCGTCCTCCCCACGTCCGTTCCTTTCCATGTTAGCCGCTCTGCTTATGCACATTTTTGCCCCTTTTGAGAGCGGATAACAACGGATGGAACATTTTGCTCGTCCATTGTGTCCTTTTTGCATCAGTTGGGCAGTGTGACATGGCCTTTACATATGTGCCATGGGGATTTGTTTAGTGAGAGAAAAAAACTTGAAAAAAATAACACCTCATTCTAACATTTGTCTAGCATTTACAGTAATATAGCATGGATGGTGAACAACAAATTCAGTGCTTTGGAATGACCAAATCCAACTCCATAGAAATTTGTAGCAAGAATAAGCAGTTTATGTTAGAAAACCATCAAATGTTACTGAACTGCAACAGTTTAACAATAGAGAAATTGGGAAGAATGCCTACACACCAACAGAAAGATGGATTATTCATTACATGAATTGTTTAATTTGCAGTTTAATTGCAGGTAAAGGTGGCACACTCTTTTAGTAAATCCAGTCTTTTCACATTGGCATATCACAAGTTGGAAGACTTTGTCACTGGGACATTATTGTTCATTGAGCCTTCCTTTATTAGAGGATCCACATGAAGCGCTGATAATATTCAGTGGCAATATGCAAGAATTTAGAACAAACAAAAGGGAACAAATGGTTTCTCACAGAAGTATAAACTGTCCATATGGTGGTTATGTATTTTTGGTGGTTCTGTATTTATAGTAAATTAGGATGAAATGATTACCTAGATTTTACAAGTGCTTCATGTGTGTACCTATGTACAAGTATTGTACAAGTATGTACAAGTATTAAGGATGCAACTGAGAACTGAACTATTCCCTTATATTTTGCACATATTCTCAGTTTGCTTCTTATTGGAAATTTCTTTCATGTAATATTTTCATCAGTTTTATTTTGTGCCTTATCTAGCATGACACAAGTAACTTTTTCTGCTATAACCTCTGAGAAAGTATTTAAACATTTTGGCTTGGAAGTATTAATTGCATATTTTAAGGCAAATTGGGAATTTAACTCAGACATAACAGTGCTTGCTATCTGTAAAAATATGTTTAAGGTTTTCTCTGAAATCTAATTAGATGTTGCATTTGCCTGAGGTTTCCCTATGGAAAATCGGAACACTTCTTAACCAATAGACATGAAAAATTGTGGATAGAACCTTTTTACTTTCTAAGTAAAGCTACTGATTATTTCTCATTATTTCTCTTATTATTAGTTGCCTGCTGAGTAGGGTCAATGAAACATGTTCTCTGTGTAGTGAGATGACAATAATTTATTCCCCTATCATTGATATTTTCAGCATTGGGGATTCTCTGTATCCAGAATGGGCATAGATAATGGCTTAGTGGTCAAGTAGTATGTGCAATGCACAGCCAGATTCTCTCTTTCTGCTTTATATTTTATATTTGAAGTATTGGAAAGCACCATAGGAATATTAATACTTTAAATATGTCTGTGCATGCATAGCCACCCTTCCATACATACATACAATTTGGCCATTTTAAAAAAATGTTATAGTATAGAATAAATTTTTTCTCTTTTGGTGATTAATCTTGATTGACAAATGCTTTACTTCTCTGCTTTGATTCAATTTGTGTAATCTTCCCAATTTCTTAGAAATAGGAATATTACACATTTCAAAATTCATACTTCACTAAAAACTGAATTATATCACATACCTATTTAACATTTATTTATTAAATTTAATATAATTTTAATCTTTCTTTAAAAGTTTAAACTAAGGTTTATATCACATAATTAACCAGAGAACATATTAGAGATCCTTGAATCATTTAATCCAGAACAACTATCAAATGCCATTATGGAAGTGTAGAAATTCTTGTATTTTGCTCTAATACAGTATTATAAATACTCGAGTACTGATAGTGAAATTGAAAGTATTTGCTGTCATAGGTTGATAATATAACAATTGTTGCGATAAGCCTATCTAAAACATACAGCAGTGGCATTACACAAACTTTCTATTATTGAAAAACAATGTTTATATTACTTTTGATTTTTTATAATCTCCTTTTTTTTCCTCTTAGGAAATCTGCTGCAAGATCCAATTGCACCCACCAACTCTACATGTCAACATTATGTCTGCAAAACCTGTAAAGGCAAGAAGATGATGATGAAACCATCATGTAGTTGGTGCAAAGACTATGAGCAGTTTGAAGAAAATAAACAGTTAAGCATTCTGGTGAACTGTTATAAAAAACTATGCGAGTACATAACACAGACGCCATTAGGACGAGATATTAAGCAAGCTGTGGATAGTTTCCCAGATCTTTTGACTTTGCTTAAAGATGGCACCCCACTCAGTGTTGACACAGAAAAAGTATCTGATGAATCCTCGGCATTGTGTTTGATCCATTCCCCTTCTCCTTCAACTTCAGAGTATGCTAATGAGCCTCCAACAAGTTGTTCTATACCTGAAAGCACCTATGATTGTGATGTAAAAGGCTCCACTGTTAATGGTCTGCCCAGTTGTAATGGGCTCACAATTGATAAACTTGGAGTAAATATTCCATCTCCTGAACATGGAAATACAGTCAATGTATGTAATCCTGGACAATACATAAAAACTGAAGATATTTCTAGTAGTCTTCAGCCTATGTGTGACATAGTTTCCCCTGTTGACTTGTGTGCAACCGGCATTGATATTCATAGTTTTAGTGAAGACATCAAATCTGGTGACCCTCTTTTACTTAGTGTTGAGGAAGTGCTACGGAGTTTGGACTCCAATGCAGGAGTATGTAGCCCTAATCTACAGCACAGCTTGGAAACCAATTTAACAAATTGTCCATTTTTGCAGCTTTCTCCCCCACCAACTAGCCACAATGTGTATATATCAGTGGATGCTTCACCTCATGGGATTTCATGTACAGCTGCAACACCTAAAGTAGCAAAATTAAACAGAAAGCGATCACGATCAGAAAGTGACAGTGAAAAGCTTCAGCATATTCCAATTTCTAGCATTCTTTGTGGCCCAACATTGGGAGCCTCAGCTCCAGTAATGATGAAACAAGAATCAAAGATGTCTTTGCAGTCAATAGCAACTGTACCTAATGGAGGTACTGCTCCTAAAATAGGTAAAACTGTATTATTATCAAATAAAAGCATGAAAAAAAATATAGACCATACCACCAAGAAATCTCATCCAAAATCTAAATCAGGCATGCTAAAAAAGTCAAAAGAAAAAAATCCTAGCAGTCATGTTGTGCCAGGAAGTCCAACAAAAACTGTGTACAAAAAGGCACAAGAGAAAAAGGGGTGCAAATGTGGCCGAGCTACACAAAATCCAAGTGTTCTTACATGTCGTGGCCAGCGCTGCCCTTGCTACTCGAATCGCAAAGCTTGTTTAGACTGCATATGCCGCGGCTGCCAAAATTCATACATGGCTAATGGGGAAAAGAAATTGGAGGCATTTGCAGTGCCAGAAAAGGCCTTGGAGCAGACTAGGCTTACTTTGGGCATTAATGTGACCAGCATTGCTGTGCGCAATGCCAGCACAAGTACCAGTGTAATTAATATGACAGGGTCACCGGTAACGACATTTTTAGCTGCCAGTACAAACGATGATAAAAACTTGGATGAAGCTATGGACATGAGATATGACTGCTGAGTCTTTCTTTCTCCCCTCCTTTGGTAAGGGGACTGCTACAATTTGAAGGCAGCTATGGTTCTCTTTAACTTGCCGGAGCTCCTGCATATAGATCACTTGTATCAAGTGTTTTCATTGCTATGTTGTGTGTTAGTGTCAGGGAAATAGTTTGCTGGTAATTGCGGAATTATCCCAAAACTGTCTTTAGATCTTACAACATCTCATAGTTTGAGATCAAATGCTAATGTAAATGATTTTTTAATACAGAACTACTTTTTGGCATATATTGACCTTGTTGTACCAATTCATGCTTTGTGCTTAATCAGAAATTGATTTAATATACTGAAATTATTTCTAGTCAGTCCATCACAGTTGTGCTAATTTATGATGTATCCATGTTCAGTATCATCATTGCAAGAAAAATGACATGCTAAACTAATAAAAACTTCAACAGCCAATCTTGTAATACCACATTATTTGTGGATAGGGAAGTTAATAATTCAGCACCTAAACTTTGTTCAGAAATAAAAGATATTACTATAATTGTCCAACTACTATATGCTGACCTGAAACCAAGAAATGATCATATTGGACTTTAGCTTCAGTTGATATCACTCAAGACATTCAAAAGCTTGATCACTTTTAGAAAACAAAATGTTGGCATTCTTGTTTTTTAATTTCACACCTTATTTTTACAGATTGATGTCATTAATCTGTCATGCTATGTCATAAACTTCACATTTATCATTGGAATATTTTTGCTGAGTTCATTATGAAATAGATACTGTATTTTTAATTGTTATGCTAGTTGGCTAAAAAATAAAAATGGTTTAAGTCTTATGCCAAAGTTATTGAGACATCATTATATTTTAGATTTTAAAACCTGACAGCTATCTGCACATTCTTGCAGTTCAAGACATATAACACAGTCAAAACATAGTTTTCACTTGAAATTAACATTCTCTTCCAAGATTAAGTTCTTGGTTTTCCCCAATTTATATTCACAGTTTTGTTTTTGCCTGATTGGAACTAGGATACACAAGGGGAAATGTGGCAGACTCCTAGATTAAATCCTACTGTGCAAGTGTAGAACATGTCAAGAATGGAGGTTTTCTTCATTGATAACCTTAAAGAGCTGATAGAAATCCTGCTGATTATGCAGGAATTGAAATTAATTCTAAGTTACACCATTGGAGAAGTCAACCCACATTGAAAGTATGTTAATTCATATCAATATTACTTGTACCAGGATTGCTGTTTAATACTTAATTTTTTATTTTGCATAAAGTATGGGCTGACTAGAATAGAAAATATTGTGTTGTAGCCAATTAAATATCTTCCTTACAAACCTTAGGAAGGAGGGGAAGACTGTCAAACAGGAAATGTCCAATTGCACAAGTCAAAGGTTTCTTTTGCCCTTTTTGTTATCTTGCTTTATAAAGGACTATGTTCTGATTTACAGCAATATTTCAGCAGCTGTTATAAAAAGACATTATGCCCTAGATTCTTTATGTTTGCCATCTAATTGTTAACTGGTTAACGACATTGATAATGAACTGTAACATTAGATATGTTGGATTTGGCACAAAGCATGTACAATGATGGTTACTAGGTCTAAAAATAAGACAAAACTTTTGGATACTGGTTGGGTGATGTCTCTTTTTTCTTCTATAGTGTACCAGGTGTCATTTTCTGTCAATGTGAGCAAATAATTATTTTGTTGACTTTCAGATTTGTTTTTCCCCGTCTTTTCTATGGGTGGGCAGGGTGTGGGGGGAGGGTTAAAGCCATAGGAAGAAGAATGTGATGTAAGTGTTCAGTATGTTTTTTTTTTTGTTTCTGTTTGCAAGAAGAGTTGAAAAATATTTTTGATAATGAGAGTAAATGGTGGAAAATGCTCTTTAGTATTCCTGTCTTTTTTTGAGGCTAACTTCTTGAATTTTACATTTAATTTGCAATTTAATATGTCCTATTAAATATATCAGTTGAATATGAATATGATTTTTATGGGACCAAATAGTATATGCCATGATTTATTTTCCATGTTTGAGTCTTAACTTTCTAAAACAAAACTTTCTTTCAGTATCTTAAGAAGGCTAATCAAATCAGAAGTCTGGAAAATTATCCTCGCATAAATGGTGCTATGGAAAGCTCATGGAAATAGCCATTATTTTTTTTCTTTCTTTCTAAATATTTCTGATGATTCAGTTATGAAGTTCTACTGTGTAATAAGTATGCCTTTTCTCCATACAGAATAATTTCAGTATTTTTCAGACACTCAATACTATTCTGTTAACTGATTATTGAAATATTCCTTGAAATTGTTTATTTGTTATTCTGTATCTTTGATGGTTAATTCTAGTTTATTTTAATGAAACAAATTTTCTTCTTCACTGCTATGGAAGCTGAGATACTAAATGTCAGTCTGAAAACTGAATTTTGTAAAATAACATAAAACATTTAATGCTCAGAATACTTTTTAAAAGATGTCTGTGCTCAATTTAATGAAATAATTATACAACTACCATGCTAGCCACAAAAGGTTGTCAAGAATAGTAGTTTGGAATCCCTATATTCTAACAACTTTTCTTTGTTCTTTTGGTTACTGTAAAACATAATTTTAGGGAAGGAAATTACATAAATACTTTTTTGCATTCTCTAATCTTTTCCATTGTTGCCTCTGAGTCTAATTGAATGAAAATATCTCTTATAATTAACTAAAAAAAGGGGGGGGACGACTTTTTTGGCAACCTCTGCTAAATCTAGCTGTTGTTGTAATTGCTTCATACACAAGTTTCTTCCAGAACAAAGTTTTTTGGTAGAAAAATGTGTAAAGTGTTGCCCAAATGCTTGCCACACAGTCACTATTTTGAGCATTCACAGAACAATAACAAATGCACTAAAACTGAGGACTAAAAATGTGGAAAAATAACTTGCATATTTAAGTTTCAGTTGGTTGTTACATGTTGTCTAAAAATAATTGAAAATAGTGATTCCACAAACACTGAGTTCAGATGTTGGTACATAATTTATAAAATCCATAAGCAGAGTTTCATAGGAAATAGAACAAATTACAGTGAGGTAGGGAGACTAGATTTTTTTTCTCTGGGATCCTGCTTTGTAAGCATTGTTTCATTTTTCAAAAATGGAAGCAAACATAATTTTAAAAAGTTAGATTTGTCATTTCAGTGGGTAAAGGTTTCAGTTGCAAGGATTAGTCTTCACTTGCAAAGGTTCTAGAATTTTTTTTGTGTAACCTAGTAGTGTGCAGTGATCTCTGCCTTTCCTTCTTGGGGTGATGTTCTGCTGGTATTAAGGTTCTTACTATTTAAATGTTGTGAAGAACTGGTATGTGGTTGGAGTTATTTTCTAAAAACTCATGGTTTTGGTTCTGATGTATTTCTTTCAAAATGCAATCTTCAATATCTCTTCAAGGATGTGGCTGAAGTCATTGGTTTTCATCAAGGTTGCTGTGAGACTATCATTTCTAAGGAAAACACTAGTGAATTAAATAAAAATGTTATAGTCTTTTCTTATAATTAATGCTGTAATGCTGAATGGTGTATCAATTTTGCCCAGATGGTACCTATTTAAACACAACTGCAGGGAAGATCACACTTCCAATATGTTTGGCTCGTTAAAGACAATACCTGATTAATCAGTTGAAAAACAATTTGTGTACTCTTATTGTGCAATCATGTTATATAATGATACAGCATAATTTTATAATATTTTAAAATTATTCCATATACATATTAAATATGAAACTAGTGTTCAGAGCACAAAAAATAGCAAAGTATGGGATTCTGATACAACAGTTACTAAAACAGCTGATATGGATTTTTAGGGAAAAGTACAAGAAAGATACATATCTTATAACTTCAGTTTTTCAAAAGGGAGAGTAAGTGGTCTTGTGTCTTTTTCTATCTGCTTTAATATTGCATTGATTAAACTCACACAAATGGGGGGGGGGAGTTTACAAATTGTATTTATTAATTTTACAGCTGTTTCTATTAACCGCCACATGTACTTCTTGAGATTAATACATCAAACTAAATCTCGTATCTTAGACATGAATTCTAGTTTTAATGAGAAAACCCCAAGAACTCTTGTTTAAAGTAAGATGGGAAAACCATAAAATCACAGAGTTGGAAGCAACAATTTAGTCCAGGGGCAGTCAACCTTTTATACCTTCCCCCCACTTTTGTATCTCTGTTAGTAGTAAAATTTTCTCTAACTGCCCACTGGTTCCACAGTAATGGTGATTTATAAAGTAGGGGGCAAAACCCTTACCGCCCACTATGAAAGCTGGAACGCCCATTAGTGGGCAGTAGGGACCAGGTTGACTACCATTGATTTAGTCTATTAAAAGTCAACCTCCTTCTAAGTACTGTATTGAAATCCAAAGCCAAGTTCTATACTAAGTTGTTACCCAGCCTGTGATTCAAAACATTCTGTGAATGGGAGTTAATTGCAACCTTTGGTAAGTGGTTCATTGTCAAACTGATATAACTGTTAGGAAGAACTAACATTTGAAATCTGACTTCCAGTTCTTGACCTTTTTCTGTATGATACTTTCAGGTACTTGAAAACTGCTATTATGTTTCAACCTACTCATTTTCTGTGGACTGATAACCAGTTTCTTCAGACACTCCTTGTTAGACTTAATTTCTAGAAGACTGAACATGCCTCTTACCTATAGAGGTACACCATGACTTAGAACCATTGGTTTAGCGATCTAAGTTACAACGGCACTGAAAAAACTGAGTTACGACCAGATTTCACACTTAGGACCCCATGGTCACGATCAAAATTTGGGAACTTGGCAACTGGCATGTATTTACAACAATTGCACCGTCCCTGGGTCATGTGATCCTCATTTGTAACCTTCCCAGCCGATTCCAACAAAGTCAATGAGGGAAGTCTGATTTAATGAACGCATGATTCACTAACTGGCAAAAAGTCATAAAGTAGGGGAAAACTCAATTATCTTGCTTAGCAAAACAAATTTGGTCATAAGTTGAAGACTACCTGAACTTTTCTTAAAATATGTTTAATGGGTTGAACTGAACTTAATATTTGAAATAGTGTTTAACCAATAGTAAATATATTCTATTTGGAAATAATATTTTCACTGCTACAGATTGTATTATATCAATACATTTTCATTTTTAGCAATGTTACCACACTGCAACTCAAGTTCAGTTTATGATTCAGTTTATTATTCCCAATATTCTTTTTACAGGTGCTAAATCACAGATACACCTATCTTGTATTAATGTATATTATTTCTTTTCTCCATGTTCATAATTATTTGGGGGGAGGGATTTTCCTATATTTTCCATTCATTTGTCTAACCCAGGGGTGTCAAATTCACAGCAGCATCACATGACATATGACTTTTTCCCCCTTCACTAAACTAAGTGTGGGCATGGCCAGCGTGTGACGCATCTGGACCGCAGGCCATGAATTTGACAAACCTTCTGTAACCTATCATGATTATAGAAATGGGATCTGAAGCTCAAAACAAAATAAATGGGATGGAATTTTTAAAAGATTTCGGGAACATAGAGGAGAAAGACAATTCAGGGAAGAAACAGCCATTACAGAGGGAAGACTCAAGTAATTCTGCTTTAATTATGTTAAGCATAAGTTTTTGGGAGAATTTGGTAGGCTTTCAGGATTCTGTTACATTACCCTATCAACAATAAAAATCTTTCCAGAAATCCAAGTGGTTCTTACTCCTGAATTTGCCAGATTTGGAACTAGACCAATCACACAAGAGTGAATAAAACACCAAGAAAGGAAGCAAGGATTCCTTTTTAACTTTTAAGTATATAAAAACAATCAGTAATGGAGAAATTAAAAATATATCGATGCTCAAAACAAGGCTTCTCAAAGGAACCTTTAGTAGAAGAAAAAAAAGCTAAGCAATATATACAATGGTGATTGTTCCCATTTTGAATTAGCTTTGACTTAAAAAGGCTGCAAGTTTCATAAAAACACTCAGTGACAATACTTGTACAGAGACAGTATTCCCCAGAAATAGAGAACCAAAAAAACCTGGATTGTTTTTTCAAGTATCCAAACAACTTCTTACACATTACCTAGTTGTAGTCCTGCTACAACAATCCTATAAAATCAGTATTGTATTTTGTAGGCTGATGTGGGGAGTGGTTTTAAGGTTGAGAGAGTTGCTTGCATAAGCAGAGATTAAGTAATTCACAGAAGGCTGCTGCCCTTTCTCACTGATGAACTACAACATACTGTACATGCTGAATGTTTTAATCAAAATATTTTCTTAAATATGAGACCACAGGGCTTTTAAATCATCAGAAATTTTTCAAGAACTTTCCCTATAAAGAATATTGCTATCATCAGAAAGATAAGTCCATTTTGTTTACTATTTAAAAAGAACCTGATCACTGTTGCTACTTGGGTAAGAATCAGGAGCTCTTGCAGACTTCAGATATTGCTCCTTAAAGAATAGAGTGAATTGCATTTTCTGCTTCTCGTAATTGCTCATCTTCATTTATAAAATGTTTGATTTATCTTTATTTTAATTATTAATCTTATCCAGCATCTCATTCTGTTTTGGGAAAGTATTGCTTCTCTTGAATTTGATAGAAAATAGAAATGTATCTGCATTTTGTCATTGTTGATACATATCCATTAAACCAAGAAATGGTTTGACTTCACAGTGTACTTTATGCCATAATGTAATTGGTTTGCTTTGGGCTTAGCATAGCTAAGGATTATAAACTCAGTTATTGGGATTTGTGAAAAACCATTTATGGCATAATATGGTGTTTGACCCAGTCAGTTGTAGTTTATATGATACACCAGGGATAAAGCCAGAATCAAATTGAACTACTCTATGATTTAATGCACTATTGTATGAATCAAGTTTTACCATTGGTTGATTAATTACATTTTAAATGCATTAATTACAGGCAATAATCCAAGTTGGATTCAATTACAGAGTAGAACTATGACTGTGTTTTTGTGATGAACTTATTTGTGGTTGATTTAGCTATGTTATATGCTTTTAACCTGATTTTTGGATTTTGCAGATATAACACACAGTATACTTGCACACATTTGCTAAGGAATATGGTGATTTAAGCCCCATGGTACTTACAAAAAAGTCTGTATATCCTCATACTACACTTTCCATGCTGCTTTTTGGTGTATTTGCACCACCCTT
>BLBF01000053.1:8499792-8516540 GCA_015471245.1 Laticauda colubrina
ACCCTTTATCTCACAGAACATCTGTCCCTAATTTTCAAGAACTGTGGCACCTTCTCTGGCTTTTTTCAATAATGTAACCTAATGGGGAGCACAGTAAAGTCATCTGAAAAGGAGTGGCTAATTCAAGATGTAGCTTCAATCCTTTTATTACATATATCAAGGTCAGTGAATTATTGGTAGTGAAAGACAAACTGAGGAGGGAACACACAACAAATTTGGGAAAGTTGTGGTTGCTTCAGTACCACTGGGCTTCTGACTACAAGTAGAAATTTGTCCAGCCCAAAGGAAGATGAGAGGGACATACACTGATCCTATTTCCTGCTTCCCTCTGACTCCTACGTTTAATTTGTTGGCAGAAGGCTAGATGGGTAAGCAACATTTGGCTGCTTTGAAAGAGGCCAAAATTTGAACTCTGGTGAACAGCAAGGGAAGGACAAGGGAACAACTTGGATGCCTATTGGTGAGTAGGGCCGGCTGGGGGGTGCAAGTGATCAAGGAGTGAGCCCTCTTTCTGGAGGAGGGGCCTTTGGGGACACACTGGTATGGAGGCTGGCGTAGCAGTTTTCTTTGCAGGCCACAGTTAACCTTTGTTCCCCTTGCCCGCCCAGCAAAGTGGCAGGCAGTTCCGTAGGTCAGCTGATGGGGGATGAGGAGTGATTCCCAATTCTCTCTGCCAGCTTCTCAAAAAGCCAATGGAAAAGCTGGCAGGAGTTGCTTCTGCTCTTACTGCTACACCCATTTGTCTAGTGACCCAACAGAGAAGTGATGATTGTATACTTCTCTGTTGGAAGAGTGATCTCTGACGTTCCCTGCCAGCTTTCCACAAGCAACACCAATGAGAAAGCCAGTGGAAGTTGCTCCCACACCTACTGCTTTTTTGCTCGCCCATTGGTCCATTTCATTGTTTCCTCTCCCCTCCCCCAGCAAAGTGGCAAGCAGTTCCACAGGTCAGCTGGGGAAGAGGAGTGATTTCTAACACTTCTTTCCAGCTTTTTACAAGCAAAATCAATTGGGGAATCTGGAAGGAAGTTACTCCCATTCCCATTGCTAAATATTTCCAAAATTTAGATACGTCCCTCTATCAAATGTTGCAGATTTTTATTCAACTGATTCAAAATGGCAGCATATTCTGTCACATCTATTACAACCGTATTCGTTTATCTTCAGAAATATGTCCAGTTCAATGAGAATTAGTTCTGGGTAACTGTGAATTCTATTTTGCTTCTCTAGATATTTTTCTGTTGCCATAATTCCTATTATGAAATAGAATACAAATAACATCCACTAGTTTGAAAAATAATTTTAATTGCAAAAGAAAAAGTACAAAGTAAAACAGCTAAGGCAAAGCCATTCCCAACATAAGTCAGTTTTGACAAACTCTAATAAGTTTTATAACTTTTTTCTATTTCTTAGAATATCTATAAATTTAACAAAGCATAGGATACATGAATAAGTATTAATTACAAGAATTTGTTCTTGTTTAATTTTATAATTTCTTCACTAAAATATCTTAATTAAACCTAATATACTTTGATTTTGAATATGCAGAACAAATTATTTTTGGCATTGAACTTAGTCTTTGAAAGCTATGCAATATGTTCTAAAGATATCTTAGAACAGTTTTCATGTTAAAATTGGAGAATTGTGTCAAATTATCTCATCCACCTATTATTTTTATTCATAGCTTTGATATTGCTTGAAATAATTTATCTTGGTCTATATCTTTTGCTCAATACTGCCTCTTAGTGGCAATCTCTCCCCCCCCCACACCAAGAAAATATCTAGTTGTTCTATTAAAAAATAAACCAGGAATAAAAACATGATACCTATTATAGTATACTTTTTTCTAATAAAACCAAGCAATTCCATTTCAATTAATGAAAAACATTTAATAGGAATAGGAAAAGCTACTGTACACATTATTATTAATCAAATACTGCTTGAGCCCTTTACTGAAAGGAAAATCAATATAACGTACCTAACTGAATAATTTTAACCCCTTTCTTATGAGGTAGGTGTTATTATTTCTGTCCGTAGGCAGAAAGATTAACTACATAAAAGCCAAAAAAAAACACACCACTTTTTCATGCTATTGATTATAATAAGGTAGCTGAGCAAAACATTTCTGTATTGTTTAAGACAACATAATGATTTCTCCAGACAATTATCGGTTATCTCTTTATGTACAAATTTGTGTTTAACATAAAGGGATTTAGGAGTGATAAAGGGGGCTTTTAAAATCTAAAGTTTAGAGCATCCCTGTAATAGGAACATTATAATAGAAATCATATTGCTAAAATAAGTTTGGGACATCCAAGGTTTTTGAGAAATGTAAGCAAATTGTATTTAAAAAACTGTTTGAATTCTCCCTAAAGCAATTTTCTTCAGATAAAGTATATATTTCAAAATAGACTAATTCTTAGGGCAATTTTCAAAGTAAAAGCTGTAAGAGCTTTGCAGGAGCTTGGTTCACCACGCAAGCCAAAATGAATTCAGTATACAGCAGTGTCATTCCAGTTTGAACCATGCCAGTCACTTTGATTTAAAAAACAGTTGGAATTTGTCAACTCACTTTATTAGTGTTTTGTAAATAAAAAATTAAAGTATATCATCCATTTCTGCACCATAGGAAAATGTGTTAAGTCACATTTGTTACATACTTAGTGTTAAACTTTAAAACTATCATAAACACACTGAGAATATACTAGAGAAATGGGCACAGAACTACTTTTCCTTACAATTGGATTGTGTTAAAGGGAGCATTTATGGAAAACAAAATTCAAATTATAAGTTTGAAAATAAATGCATCCAAATCAAAACAAAGTATATTAATATACTGTATGTTTAGATTGTGAAACAGTTTTGGTTGGCACGGGAATAAAATGAAGCTTTCACATGCTTCAAGCAGAGAGGTGCTAATGTTATTGAAAACATTAAGTCCTACCATAGTTCAAGAAAGCAAAACATACCAGGAAGGTTGGAGAAAATCCCTTAAATCATCTGGCAAAGATTGGAAGCAACTCATATGCTGAGCCTTGGCTTCCAGTCTTGAGGTGCAGAGTACACCCCCCCCCCAAAATAAACTGATTCTCCAGTAGAGTCCTTCACAATGTTATATAATGCGTTGTTGCTTTTTTGTTACCATCCCAGTGAAAACACCAAGGAAGCCCTACATTTTAAGCATGGAGTTTTTGTTCACTCTTTTTCTATTTCAACAGGGGTTTTTTATGGAAAAAGCAGCAGTAGAAATACATGTAAGAAGTACAAAGGCAAGACATTTCTCTGGGTCCCATAAAACTCATTGAAAGGGTTGATTAAAGTCTTTTCACAGATAACTTTTCTCAAAAGTAGCCTTTGATAAGTCTGATAACTCTTGTATAAACTATAGGTTGAGAGATCTACTTATTAGATTATTTGCATCTACTATTATATTATTTACATAATTTACCTTAGATCCATAAAGTGGATTCTGTATACTGTAATTCTTCTATAATCGTTTCCCCCATTTTTATTTTTAACATTTATCAGCTCATATTCAAAAGGAGCTAAAAATAAGAGGTTTTTCCCCTCTGCTATAGAGAACATTTTATTTGATATTGCTTCAGAAACACATCTGAGGAGAATTTACTGGGTTTTTTTTCAGCACCTAGCTAGAGTAGATCTTCCATGTTAAATTTATATGATCACTTTTTCCTCTTTTTTTATTACACTATTTTTCTTCTTTTGTTATTGTTAGTGTTGAATGTATGCTTTTGTTTTTGTTTTGTATTTTACTTTTTATGTTGAAACAATAAATATTTAAAAAAAGAAGTTACATTTCTAGTTCTAGTTCTAGAATACTTCTGATTATTTTTTATTTTTATTTTACAAATAACTGAAGTTGGTAAATATATCTAACACACCTTCTTCCTTCAATTTTCCCCACAATAACAACCCTGGGAGATGGATTGGGTTATAAGTGACTGATCCAAAGTCACCCAGTTGCCTTTCAGGGCTAAGGTAGGACTTGATTATAACAAATGTGATATTTTTAAAATTGCAGACATTTTATAACAGTTATGTTCAAGGATGCCTATTAGCAATCTTTG
Organism: Laticauda colubrina; assembly: GCA_015471245.1. Classification (NCBI taxonomy): domain Eukaryota; kingdom Metazoa; phylum Chordata; class Lepidosauria; order Squamata; family Elapidae; genus Laticauda; species Laticauda colubrina. Next base: position 8,503,881 of record BLBF01000053.1, read on the forward strand.
GAGAAAAATCATTTTTAATGTGCACATAGCACTATTAAAAATATTAGTACTATGATAATCATACCAGGATAAAATTTATTTTTTTAAAAAAGGTGCAATAAACTCTAGGTGCAATAGACTAATAAGGTGCAATAGATTAAGTCTTTGAAACAAAATTTTATTTCAGCTATAGAGGATTTTATTGAAAAATATTTGGTAGTGTAAAAAATGTACATCATAGCAGAATTTATCTTATGCGATAGGTCCTTCCAGATGAATATTATATAAATTCATTAGTAATCGTCCTCCAGGCTTTCAGACTATGGCTTTCTTTAAAAATAGCTGGAATCTGCTGGATACTGAATTTGAATTTTTCCCTCCAATTGCTTTGAACCTTTTGCACAGATTTATAACCCAGAAAATTATTAATCTACTTGGGGCTATAGGGCAAAACTTTCATAGTCAAAATGAAAATTATATTCTAGCTTAAGCTAGATAAATACTAATATCAACTCTTAACATGTTGTTACTGTAGATATTTCATAGGTGTCTGATGGCATTTAAAGGGAACCCTCAAGCTCAACTTACTTCAAATCTTTAGCATGCAAATTATAAGTGATATGTTAGACTGACTATAATTCTGCTACTACAGTATCATCATCATCTTTCTACCCCAAATTCCCAAGATATATATACCAAGATACACACACACACATAGGAAAAATAAAATCTTTTAGTGTATTTTTACAATGCACAATTATTAGTATTGTGTTATCAGAAATCAGCTAAGCACTAAGGAATTGAACATTGTAATTGCTAACTTGTTCAATTTGCCCAAAGTATGCTCATATTCAATCACTTAAATTAAAACAGTACTTGAAAGATGAATACAAAACATGTCTTTCAAAGGAAATTGAGTTTAAGCTGTTCTGTCACCACATGAGAAATGACAAAAATTTATCACCAATCCCTTCAAAACACAGAAAAATCCTGATACACAGTGGCACTAAAATCTGCTGCAGAAGCATTTTCAGACAGCTATGTTCATATAGATTTTTGGTGGTGGTGAACCAGGTGCCTTAGAAAAACATCCATTAAAAAATTAACCTGCAGGACTGAACAAAGAGATATTTTCACAAAAAGGCTTCTCATTTGCAATTCACATATAATACCACTTAAAGTGTGTTTGTTGTGGACTATTATATTTTCTCAGTTCCTGAACTGAATCAATTCATCATCAGGAACATTTGCTTACACACAATATTAAACTACAGTATTCTTTCGTTGCTTGTAATGTTAGCGTATGCTGATTGATTGATTTGATGATTATACACCAGCAAGTTTTTGTCAATTCTTGGAGATCATATCAATTTTTCCATGATGATCTGTCCCTAACCTGCTTCTTCAGGTCTTCCAATAATGCACCTATCACGATTGTAACTAAATCCATCCATCTTGCTGCTGGTATTTCATTTCCTTCCATCGTTCAAAGCATTTTCATCTTCTCTATAGAGAGCTAGGTCTTTCAGGGATGCATTTGAAGTAGAATATTTTGAACCTACTCAGTTGTACCTCAAGTGAGAATTATGGGTTTTAATTGTTTCATAATCCATTTGTTCTTTGTTTTCCTGACTGTCCATGGTATTTTAACAAGTCTTATCCAACACAAAAGTTCAAGAGAAGCAATGCTCTTTACTAGCCTGATTTCAAATTACAATTTTCACTTCCAGAAAAATGTCACAGAAATATGATTACCTGCACTATTCTGATCTCTGTAGGTATGCACATATCCTAGCATTTAAGTATATTTTTAAGGCCTTCATGGCTACTAAGTGCTAGACTGTAGTATATTCCTTGATTGTTTGTTTCTTTAATGTTCACCATAAAAGGCAGAAGCTTTCTATCACTTCATTATCACTTCTAAACAAATTGTATCTGTTGTCACTATGGCATTGTTTTATCACAAAATCATAAAATGAAAACACCTCTGATTGAAAGTCCAATCTTCTACTCACTGCTGAATTTGCTAAAACATTTTCAACAGGTGGCCATACAGTCTCCGTTTGAAGACCTTCACTGAGAGGAATATACTGCCTCATGAGAGGGAGCCAATTTTATGCCACTAACAACTATTTAAAGAATTTATTGTAAATGTTTCCTTTATACAAATGAGGATTGCCTTTTATCTTAATATTTTTTAAGAACAAGATTCAAAATAATGGGTAAGGGAATAAGATATATTGCCTACATCTTCCAGGACCTATTTTGTAAATGTTATTTTTTTTGCCTGATTTTTTTTTATTTTTGGAAGAGTTTTGTACTCATTTTGTCAATTGATTCTCATTTTTTACACTTCAATTTAAAATAAATTGATAGGGCTTTGCTATCAGCTATAAATTTTGAGTCATTCACTTCTTTGATTTAAGTTTGGAAAACATATTCCAATTTCTCTTTTATGGAGGGGAATTGTTGCATTTATTAAAGCATTAATGCTTTTTTAGAAGAATTCTAGTAAAATTACATCCCCAAAAATCCTATTGAAGAACAACTATGAAAACAAACGGGCCATCTCTTTTCTATATTATACTTTAAACCAAAGAAACATGAATTTGATACTAGATTTAAACAAACTCTTGAAAATTCCATATTATTGTCATTCAGTATTCTATAATGCATATAAATATCTGAAGTGATCTAGAAATAATCTAGAAATTGTCAGGTACTTCTGATACATCAAAAAACTGAATATTAGTATACAATTATATTGTAATACAAGAAAGAAGCTGAACATAGCATCTAAATAAGAAAAGGAGGAATAATCCAAAATAGAAAAAAAAATCCTCAAGTATTTATTGTTTTTAATTCTTTTATATATATATATATATAAATATGAAGCTTTTCACCTTTATCCAGTCTTTGTTGTTTCTTTACAGGTTCCATGAATGTCTGCACAAATTCTATGTATACCCCAATAGTTAGGAAAATTATCACATTAGAGAAACAAATAATATATCTTGCATAATTATGTTTTTGTTTCAGATGTTGGTACTTCATCAAATAACATTATTGTTTCTTCAAATGTAAGAACTTCAAATGTAAGAAAAGTCTTGTGTTTAGTAATGGTAGACTTTGAGGGCAAATCTCCATTCTTACGCTGAAAGATGCGAAATAACTAAATTATCTGACTTTTCTCCAATTTCAGACATAGATAAGAGTTCATCTGTTTCATAATCATCTTCAAAGGAACTACAAGAAATGAATAAAAAGATTAACATTAAAATGGTATGACTCAATTTCTAATATTCAAATGACACTAATTTTAGAAAATATAAAGATAAATATAATATAAAACATAGCCCTATGAAACATAAAGACAAAGCAAATCTGAATTACTGAATAGGGGAACTGGTAAATACAGTTGAGTGTAAGTAAAGGATTCATATGAGGATAGTTCAAGACACATGCTATGATAATTTGTAACATTCAACTGTAAAAATTGCAAATGTTTTTGTAGCCATTTTCTTCACCATTTAGCCATTTTCTCCTTATATTTTTTGTGCATGCCTTTTATTGCACATTTAAAGTGACACAGTATAAGTTTTGCAAAATTAATAAGGAAAACCACTTCCCAAATGACTGATTTGGAAGGGGTAGTCTCTTTGTTTGTTTGGTTATCAAACTTTTTAACTGCCCATCTCCCTCATAAGTGTTGGGTTCAAATGACACAGGAAGAGGCACATAGCTTTTGAAGATAGTTCCTTTATGCACCTGAGATACACTAGCATCTGAGCTTTTTCCACATATGTAAGTAATCCTAGAAGTGTTTGCAAGTGTCATTCCTTATTAGTATAGGATTGGAGAAGGAGAATATGCAAATTCCCAAAACAGAGATTATTATCTGGTCTATAGAATAAGCATGGCATAACAAAGTGTCTAATAAGAGTGCTGGAGAAGAAAAATACATTTGGTTGATAACAAACGGGGTGCTTTCAAAATGACTACACTACTTTGAAATACTGCCCTTTCATTTCATTCAAGCTTACCAAAATTAGTCTGTAAATTAAGGCTGCGCTTCCTCATTATGACCCAGTTCCTTTTTCCAGAATGTTTTTTCAACTTTACAGTCTGGCATTAAATTAATAAGCAGATCAAACCATGCTTAACATTTTGAAATCAGCCAAGTTAGGCAAGGCACTACCAAAAACTCATAGTAGCTAGCATTCCAAGTTTAGTTACAAACAGGACAGTCCTTTTTTCTAGTGTGGATTGAGATCAGGGCCTCTAAAATATCAAGTCTTTTGATCTCATTTAATCTGTTTCTTTTTTTAACTTCATCAGGATTTTGTTCTTATATTTCAATCCTATTGCAAACATCAAGATGAAATTATTTATTTTGGTCATAAGACTGGTTCATAATTTCCCATACTGCATTCAAAATAATTTCCAGGGACTCCTATTGATTTTGGAATGGTAAGGATTGTATGTGTTTTGCAAGGTCTAAGGAATAAGGTTGTGAGGTTGGATTTCTTTTTTCATCTTACCACTCTAGAGATCTTTAATTAGCCATTTGATTTTGACTCTTAGTAACATTTTTTTTTTCTTTTAGCATGGTTTGTCATTTTAACTTTATTTCAAAACACTACTAGTTTCAGTAATAGGTTTAAGCACTTGGAACAGCAATTTTAAGATAATTTTGCTCACCCTTCTTGTAACTGTACACTGCCAGACTCCTCAGCTACAAGAATTTCATATTCCTCAGCAGCATATCTGTCCCAATCAGAGGGTTCTGGATTTTCATTTTCAACATCCTAGATAAATGGAATAGAAAGAAACAGATAAAATGCAACAAGTCTTTTAAAGATTATGACCTGCATAATTGTAAGTATCTGCAATAAATAGTGTAATAAACTATTAGTAAGCATTTAAAGAAGATTAATTGCATACTTTTTGGTAATTATCTATAAATGAAATACATTTCAGCTAAACAATCAGTCCCACAGGTACAGGTAGTCCTTGGGGTCAATTTGTTCAGCAACCAAAGTTATGATAGTATTGAACAAGGGAGACCTATGATCTGTCTTCAGATTTCCAACAGTGCTAGCATCCCCAGAATTAAGTGATAATGATCTGAATGCTTAATGCCAGGGTGGTGATTACATGGCAGTGAGCCACAGTCATAGAATCACAATTTTCAAGTTCCTTACTAGCTTTACATAAGGAGTTAATGGGGAAGCCTTCACAAAGTTGGAAGTCACAGTCATGAGAAGACCTCACTTAATAATGACAACCAGGACTGATGTCAGTAAGCGACACAATCACGTAACTTTATGACTATCTTGCTTAGTGACAACAATGTAAGTTGAAGGCTACCTATTCAAGAAAATGCAAAGTGTTGAAATTATTTACATTTAAAAATATTAAGGAAGAGAGACTTTAGATTCTTCATTAGTATATTTTAAAAATTAATTTAGTCATGATACAGGAATTGTTTCATAGATTTAATCTTTGACTTTAGGAAAAGGTTGCAGAGTATTTCTGATCTTGCCATCTTTTCAAACTGAAACAATTCTGAATGTTTACAAAACACATTAAATCATTTATTAGATATGCATACACCCACCCAAACATACTGCTACCTTTTTATCAACCTCATATGGCTCCTTAACCATATTAACTTGCCCAAAGCCAAGGGGTTATAGTTTCAGTCAACAGTAACTGAAATCTGGAAACATGATTTAAGCATTGGTTTAATATTAACAAATATTAACAGAAAATGGTATTGTTTGGTGGTTATTCTACATTTCACAACAGAAAACCCTCTGGTCATGATTAATGATTGCATATCATACTAACTCTCTTCATTACAGGAACTCAGTCTAAGAAAAAGATGGATTTTTTAATTTTTAATTTTGTATTCAATGTTAAAATACAAACTCCCAAAACTAAACAAGACATTTAAAAAATGCACAGAAAAAATGTGTGCACACATAGGTGTAAGTAATAACATGTAACATGTCACATATATATGTATTACCCTCTCGTCCTGTTTTTCTCTATAACTACCACCATGTGATATAATTTGGCTGAGATAGAATAATTAGCCCAATGTGGTAGATACACAAAACCAAGGAAACAAAATCTACATATATTTCAGTAAGATATCTTGTAATGCTTGTCTGGGATAAATACAGACTCTTGGAAATTAAAATGAATTTCCCAGTCTCATTTGTAGTTAAGGAGTATAATCAGTCAGATTTCCCCTCATTTGCATTGAGTTGCCATTTATGAAATAAGCTACCAATTGACTCATTCAATGTGTTTTATCCCCAATCTCTCATATCTAAAGTCACTCAGAATCTAAATGAGCATGAGAGTTAAAGTTTTTGATCTAATAGTTTTGGACCTATATATAGAATTTATGTAAATATATGACAGCTACTCAGTTTCAAGTCCACCAAGCACAATTCCATGCATTTATACTATTGTGGGCATTTGTACCCTCACTGATGGCCAGTAGTGTTCTGTATGGTTGCATTCTTCATTCTTGCTTGCAATAAAATTCTCATCTAGCTGAATTGTCTACACAGTTTAGCCTTGGACAGAAGCTAAGCTGTGAAGCTTTGTGATTTTCCACCTTGTCTTAGTAAGAGGAGGCTGACCATGAAGCATAACTGAAAGCACTACAGCTCAGACTCTACAAGCCATTTCACAAACAATCCAAAAGGTTGCAATTGGAGTAATGGTGGTTTCATCCCAAATATTACTTTGAGAACAGATATATCAATCACTAAATTCAGTACTTACTCTTCCTCATTTTGCCTCTCTTCCACCAAGGAATTTAAGTGTTAAAATGAAATTTAATATCTGCTTTTTTGCAGTATGGTACAGCTCCAACATGTATATCAGAGCAAAACACCACCAAAAATTTTAAATAAAGAGCCCGTTAGGAACATTGATTTCACCTTCAGTAAATGAAAACTGCCCCAAATTGTCACTCACGGCAATAGGCTCAGGCTTTACCACTAATGAAATTAAGCAATCAGACATAATAATATCAGTTTAGTAAGAGGTGCAGAAATGTATGCCAGGGTAGAGTGCGAAAGCTAATTTGCCCTGGGTCATAAGAGTATAACACAATGTGCACTTGCCTTAAATGTTCATCTGCAGACATTGTCATGGAATTTATACTACTAGCCATTCCTGCTCAATTAGATAAGTGTTCTTGTTACTTTTCTCTAAAATGTTCTAGTTTTTCCTTTGAGTAATCATTACTTTGAAATAGAGCTGCTTTATACCTTTTGCACAGCAAAGGGATCCCGTTGTTCATTGTCCAGATACTTTTCAAGGTTAAAGAAAGTATTATAAAATACATGAGCCATTCTACATCTCTTCAAATCTCGTAGAGTAATTCTTCCTGAAAAACCACCGTATTAACTATCAGTATATTAATCATCAGCATATTAACTATCAAACCAACAGTTCTTAGTGGATTGGAATAAAAGAGCCCCTAGTTCATATATTCCATAACAATGACTAAAAATTTGTCAAGGAGAGCAAGGAGTAAGAGAGTATTTCTAAGCTGAATTACATGTTTTGCAGTATGCTTACTTCCAAAACAAGTTGATTGGTTTTGTTAATTCAGTTTGCATCAGTGGGCACCAACCTGATCATGTGAACTTGTCACAAGCCTTTTCCATGAATTTATATAAAATATCATTTTGTATTGATGCCAAGTAAATTGTTTTACTTCTGTTTACAAACAAAGAAACTTCTTACCTGTAATTTGAAACATAGCTACCGCTAGTAGGAAAACATTACATAGCGGCTCTAACATTATTATTACAGGTATTCCTTGAGATACAACTGTAATGAGCCTGCCCATTGCAATCACATGTTATGACAGTCATTAAGTGAAGTGTCTCATTAATGATTCTCCCCCCCATCCCTATTCTCCCCAATGAATCAGTTAAACAAATATTAAGGTTGTTAAGTGTATTATGTGGTGCCTCAGGGGTGTGGGATGCCCTTGGAGATCTAGCATAGAAATCTATATTGGGGCACTGCTAAGAATGCGGTGGGGGTGGAGATGGAATGGAATGGAATGGAATGGAATGGAATGGAATGGAATAGAATAGAATAGAATAGAATAGAATAGAATAGAATAGAATAGAATAGAATAGTTGGAAGGGACCTCCAACCCCCTGCTCAGGCACGAAACCCTATACCATTTCAGACAATGGTTGTCCAATATAATATTGTACTTTTACCAATCTAATACCGTAGTTTTTCTCAGGTAGATTGAACTGACCAGGGTGATTTCAAATAACATGATTATTTGTTAGCACTGAGGACTTTTGTTTTGAGTTATTTATAGGATTGGTTATTTATAGGATTAATTGCTAAGAATGAATTCAGATAAGTTCATCTTGTCATATGCTTTTCAAAAATACCTATTTGGAGAGATTTACTATTGCTTTCAATGTGAAGTGTGTTGTAATTAGCACTGTATCTCATTTGTGAGTAAATGGATGATCACCTCACATTATAGATGACATATTTGTACGGAGTTGTTATCCCATCTTGATGCAGGTGAAGGAGGAGAGTTCAAAAGTTGGCTTGAAATTCAACATTAAGAAAACTAAGATCATGGCATCCAACCCTCTCAATTCCTGGCAAATAGATGGGGAAGAAATGGAGGTAGAGACAGATTTTATTTTCCTGGGCTTCAAGATCACAACAGATGGGGACTACAACCAAGAAGTTAAGAGACACTTGCTCCTGTAGAGGAAAGCTATGGCAAATCTAGACAGCATACTAAAAAGCAGAGACATCACCCTGCCAATAAAAGTGCAGATAGTCATGGCAATGGTTTTCCCAATTGCAATGTATGGAATTGCAATGCATGAAAGCTGGACCATAAGGAAGACAGAGCGCCAAAGAATTGAAGCCTTTGAACTGTGGTGCTGGAGAAGACTCCTGCGATCCCTTGGACTGCAAAGCAATCAATCCAGTCAGTCCTAGAGGAGATCAACCCTGACTGCTCTTCAGAAGGCCAGATCCTGAAGGTGAAACTCAAATACTTTGGCCACCTAATGAGAAGGAAGGACTCACTGGAGAAGAGCCTGATTCTGGGAACAACTGAGGGCAAAAGAAGAATAGGATGACAGAGAATGAGGTGACTGGATGGAGTCACTGAATTCGTTGGTGTGAGCTTAAATAGACTCCGGGGATAGTAGAGGACAGGAAGGCCTGGAAGAACATTGTCCATGGGGTTGCGATGGGTTGGACATGACTTTGCAACTAACAACAACAACAAATTATCCCATTAAAATTACAATCATAAATGCAGCTTAATCATCACATCTATTTGTAGAGGTAGTTTCAAATGTCTGAATGACTTAACTAAATTCCATATTACATATTATGGTAGATCAGGAGAATTTTTGTGATTTTCACATTAATCAGAGAACAAATTGAAGATGCAAGGACTAGCAAGTTAGTGTGAAAGCTACTTTGGGGTATATTTCTGTACAGACAAAACTCTTTAAAGCATCATAAGATCAAATTTACTATAAAAGCAAAACAGAACAAAATGACCTGGAAGAAAAAAATATAATATAATAGCTCTTACCCTCATATTCTGGTTTTACTAGATCAAGCATTTGGCACAATAGGTCATGGAAGGGCAATGGCTCAATGCCCATAGATTCCATCCTCTCACACTGTTCTTCATAAAAATACTCAAGTTCATACATTGATAGTGTGCCATCCCCATCTAAATCCATGCATCGGAACCAATACTCAATACTACAAAACAAAGAGATGAATCAAGATGCATTTTTATAATATGGCAGCAGGTAACAAGAGTTTTTGGGATGACTTTCATGTACATAGTACACAATAAAGCTTTGCCTGGACTTTCCCATATGACTGGTTGCACTAGAAATGTTATCTTGTTCGGACAAAGTACTAAGATACATTATACCTCAATTGTTCAGTAGAAAATTCTGTGTTCTTTTCCTATCTTAAACCTGATTTTCAGTATCTTTGAGAGAGTTTTGGGTGGAAAGATGTTTTATTTTTAGCAGCTTGATAAAAGTTTTATATGACAAAAACAACACGCAGAACCAGGGGTGGGATTCAAAATTTTTAACAACAGGTTCTGTGGGTGTGGCTTAGGTAGTGAGCATGGCTTAGTGGTCATATGACTGGATGGACATGGCTTGGTGATCATGTTACTGGCTGGGTGTGGCCAACTCAATATCACTCACATTGTGGCCAACTCAATATTACTCACAGCATGCATCTCCTCGCCTGGCCCCTTGTGACTGTGGAGACATTGCAACAGTTGTAAGTGTGAAAAATGGTCATAAGTCACTTTTTTTCAATGGTCACTCCAAACAAGCAAAGTAACAGCAAAGGAGGGAGAAAAAAACTCCAGAGACGTTCCTGAGACAGGAAGTCCAGTCCTGCCAGGAATGTAATAAGGATTAATGGAGAGGCAGTTTCTGTAAGCAACACCAGAATGTTTCCTTCCTGCCTTCCTTACAGGATTAGGCCAGTAATTTCTTCTAACAACCGGTTCTTCGAACTGCTTAGAATGTTAGTGAATAGGTGCGAACTGGTAGAATCCCACCCCTGCGCAGAGCATTAGAATACATAACTTGGAAGAAGGCTTTAGTAATAAAGATAATTTTTACAATACAAGACTGTTGTTGGTAAATTCTTTCCTATTTAGAGCTCTTCTCATGTTAATTTTGTGTCTGGTAGTCAGTGAAGCTGGAGAGGAATGGAAGGTAGGAGTATTCTGTGTTTCTTTTATCTTTTGCACCAGTTCAAGAGTAAACTCACACAATGTACACTAAACTAAGCAAGAAATCAGCCACATACAAAAAATAGTTATCACATGCTGTTTATATTTTAGATATTTATTTTACCTTGTGAGGCATCTTTTGTCTTCTTCCGAGATCAGAAACCACACAAAGTCTGCATAGCTCATCTGGTTTTCTTTTTGTTCTTGACTTCCTCTAAAAATATAAAAATACATAGTTAATTCCTTAATTAAAAAATAACCAGAGACAAATTTTTAAAAATCACAGAGCAATTTGAAAGAGATAAAAGACAAAATTTCTATCCCTAAAATGTATTAAGGTTATCCATTACCTAATTCCTGAAAAAATGTTTTATTAACCTGAAGACAGATTTGGAATCTTATCCTAATATTACTAACATGACAACTTTGAAATCAGGATTCTGGGTTGACTTTTAGTGCAATAATTGTGAGGACTGCCTTTGAAGAATCTTCTTCTGATGAGACATAAAAACCCTAAGTAATTTAAACCAAAATTCAAAATTCAATTTTTTAAAAAGTTACCATCTTACCTTTATGTTACTACTTACCTAAGAACAGCTCCAGTGAATATTCTTTCTATAATTCTGCTTGACAAAGCTGTAAATTAAAAAAACAAAATGTGAGGGGTAGTTTGTAGGCTCATTGGGAGACAGCTATGTAAAAGTTACCTTCCTAAAGCTCTCATTTTATTGATAAAAGATCTGACTCTTTGCTAGAACATAGAAAAACCACTGGAAAGGAATTACAAAAATACCACCCAAAGGTCCAAAATACAAACAGATTCCTATGAAAAATAGTTTCATTGCTGAAATTCTTGTAACCTGATCCATTCGCTTCAATAAATCTTGTTTAGAAGGCTCTGCTTGAGAAACAGATTATTGTTTGAATTAACTAGAGTAGGGTGTCAATCTGGCAGCCTGCAGGTCAGATGCTTCACATGCATACTAAGCCCACTCTGCAATGGCAAAAAAAGTTGCAATACATTGCGATACATCACATGATACGATCAAGTTTGATATAGTTAGAAATGTTTATCTCATTTGTAAAAATAAGTCATATAAGACTACTACATGCATGCAACAACATCCAATTATGTGCAAAGTTCAACATGAGTGTTTTCATTATGCATTTTCCTAGATTCAGGTAGTTCTCAAGCTAGACCAAAACGGAGTCTGTCCATTACAGTTGCAAGTAGTAACAACCATAAAGTGAGACAGTCTAGCTTAACAATTTCTTCTCTCTGACTCGACTGTTAAGTGAATGCACAGGTCATTAAGTGAGTATTCAGAGGTGGGGGGAGGCTCTGGGAAGCTCTCCACTCAGCTGGGTCCATAAAGCAGGCAGACAAGCAACAAAAAGTTTTCCGTAGCCAAAACCAGCTCAATGTGGGGGGAGAGGAGAGTGGGAGGAAGAGCCTAGCTCGATGAAGGCCCAATGTCATGTTCCAGTGCCAGAGAGGGTTCCAAATAAGCTTCTGCGTTTGCCTGATGAAGCCAAGTTGTGAGATGGGCCTCTGCCCCAATCAGCCAGCTATCAAATAACTGCAAACCTTTCCTGGCTCATTAGCCTTTGAGGAAGCCAGGAGAGGTTTGCAATCTCCTGATGTCCAGCTGATCAGGCAGAAAGCTCTGAAAGCAACTGCCGTCTCTGCAATGAATTATTTGAGTGGTGAAAATGATGGCTGCTTCCAGAAGGCATGGGGAGCAGATCCAAATGCTGCGGGGTATTATCATGGTAGGATGGTGGGGAAAGAGATGCAGGGAGGCACTATAGTGTCTATGTGATGTTGTAACTATGTATCATTTATGTGCTTTCAACTGTATATCAAT
>BLBF01000053.1:8516940-8540437 GCA_015471245.1 Laticauda colubrina
CAGCCATTCTGGGCGCACTCATCTCGAGGAACTTCGTCTCCTGTCGTTTTTTCTCTCCTTCGCTCCCTGTCATGAGGCGCCCATCTGATGCGGGATAGCAGATACCGCAATGTGAGGGCAAATGATCCAGGGAGCGCTGCAGCCGTTGTAAGTTTGAAACAGAGTTGCATGTAACTTCTGGGAGGGTTTGTCATAACTTCGAACACCATTAAATGACTTGTTATATCTTGAGAACTACCTGTATACTACATATATTGATATGTCTTTACTACACATCAATTTATTATGATTATTTTAGGTTTGAATTCCTTTCAGTCATTGTTTCAGTCTTTTAATGCAATAATACTTTTTAATATGTAGAGGACCCATTAGGATAAATCCACACAGTATGTGATGAATTTGAAACGTACAGTCAAATATTAAATTGTGAACTTTTGCATACTTCCATTAACTGTAGAATAAAAGCAAATTTTCCAGGTAAAAATTAGCATTATTACAAGATTTGAGAATAATGAAGAAGTTTGGATTTAGTTTCTGTTTATGATTATTTTCATTTTCAACTATCTCTCATGCTCCGGAGGAGACTGACTCTGAGGAAGAGGAGGAACAGCCAACAGGGAGTGGGAGTGTGGTTCCAGAGGTGGTGGAGGAGGCTGGGGAAGGGCAGAGGGCGGCTGAGCAGTCAGGAGGATCCAGGCCCATCCCCGATCCATCCTAGGTCATGCAGGGAGGACAGGATCAGGAAAAAGTGAGGAGATCTACTCAAGAGGAGATTACCACGATCCTCCTCATGGCTTGCAGCTGGGAGCTATATATATAAGTTTGCAACTGTGCAGTTAGAATTTGCAGGAGTCAATTTAATGTTCACCTTGAAAGAGGTTTATCTTTGCAGGCATTCTTCCCATGGACTTTTCTCAGTTATTTTCCTGGAGTTTATGATTAGTTATCTTGGCTTGCTTCGGAACTCTCATCAATGCGGTTTGTTTTGGTTTTCTGTTTGCCTCATTATTTACTTTTGTGACTTTAAACTGTGCCTAATAAAACAGTGAAGCTAAGTTGAAGGCCTTACCAGACTTTAATATATGTTTTGAGTTTGGTGTTATTTTGAGAGACTACGGGTCATCACACTATCTTGCTTTGCAATGTTATGGCAAACGCATAATTTTGTTTAACTATTTGCTTTGAGCTTCCCTTTATATCAGGCATGTCAAACTCACAGTGTCATGGCGTCATCACGTGATGTATTGCAACTTTTGTCCCATTTGCTAAACCGGGTATGGGTGTGGCCAGCACGTGACACATCCAGCCCCCAGGCCGTGAGTTTGACAATTCTGCTTTATATACTTTGCAGTGACAATCCATATACAAGGATTGTTTTCCTATAAGCCAGTTCTGAATGACAGTTAATGACTAAAAAAAAGGAAGTTATATAGGAAAAGGAGTAAAAAAATGGAGGAAGTTACATTTGGAAATGAATTCCCATAAGGATTGTGTGTCTATCTAAAAGCACACACATACACACACACATGAACAAAAGCATAGTATATTTATAATAATGTGTTCTTTTGCATTTGCATTTCCTTACCTTGATCATTGTATCTAGCCAAATCACTCTGATTGATATAAAGATCGTGATCAGTGTCCAATTCCCAGAATTTACAATAAATAACATAGAAGTGCTCATAGGAAAAATAATCAGTTATTTGATTAATGTCTTCTTCTTCTTCTAAGAGAGCTAGAGTCTGAAAAGATAAGAATGAATTAATTTGACATAAAAAGATGCTAGGAAAGTACCAGGAACCTGGTATATTTAACAGAAGCCTACATTTTTATTTAATTGTGCCAATACTAGATAGAAGAATTCTACCAGTAACAGATTACGAGAATTTTCCTATCTAGTATGTCTCGTATTCCCCTCATATTTAAAATAAGCCTATCTTCCCAGAATGCATAACATTTTTATTACTAACTGAATTGCAAAATACACTGAATATTTTGTGGGAATAAAAATATTTTAAAAAACAATATTGTTCATATGGATGCAAAAAAATAACATACTTGCAGAAAGTTGCTTTTCTTCAGCTCTATTAATGATATTTTTCTAGACCATGATCTATTCACTATGTAAAATATTCTTTGAATAACCTGGAAAAAGATTAAATACACAGCTCAAAACCACTGGCAAATTAAAGATTAAATGCATCATCATCACAGTTATACAGATCTATGTTCTTTTTTGAGTTTTGTTTAATCAGAAAAAAACAGAAAATTCATAAAGTTGGAAAGGGCCATCAAGTCAAGAATCATAGGTCTGGAAGAGATCTTGGAGATCTTCTAGTCCAACCTGTTGTCCAAAGCAGGAGCTCTTATACCATCCCAGACGAATGGTTGTTGTTTTCTTGAAAACCTCCAACAATGGAGCACCCACAATTCTGGCAGGCAGGCAGTTCCATCGATTAAGCATTCTGTCAGAAAATTACTCCTTATTTCCATGTTGGATCTCCCTCTAATGAGCTTCTATCCATCACTTCTTGTTCTGCCCTCAGGTGCTCTCGAGAATAAATCCACCTCATCTTCTCTATAATAGCCCTGTCCAATACTTTGATCAATTTAGGAATCCAAATTAATATAGCTATAACAGATGGTTGTCTGAATGCACCCAGTGAAGGGAAATCCGTCACCTATCTAAGTTAACTGATTCCATATCAAACCATTAATCAGAATTTACACTACTATGCAGTCCTGTGCAAATAAAACTTTCAAACACAGTCCCAGTAAATTCCCTACTAGGCCTGTCCATCATTTATATAGGTTTAGTGATATCAGAGCCTTAAAAATAAGAACTGGCCATTTGAGCACTGGGGAATTCTGGGAGCTGAACCCCACATCTCTTTACAGTTGCCAAAGCTGAGAAACACCACTATATTAATTCAGTTAAATTCCTTTCATAAGTAGACTGGAAAGGAAAACAAGGTAACTATTTCTATAATGTTGTTTTAAAAATGATATGGAATCCTATATGCAGCCACAAAGAACAATTTTATGAATTTGTTAAAACTGTGAAGAACTGAGCAAAGTTGTAAAAAAAAAAAAGAAAAAGCAAACCAGATATGAAAGATAAGGAAGAATTAAATAGTTGAAACAAATCAGTGCCAAGTGGCCAACCTGAAACTTTGCATAGAAAAATGTTAACATTATACATGTAGCCAGCATACCGTAGTAATGTAGCGGGAATGAAATTCCGGGGCATCTTTTAGAAATGTCAATCCTGGATGAGTTTCAACTATATCCTGAAATACACCAGCATTATTAAATATTAAAAAAAAACTGGCATAAACTTTTAAATTAGCGTAGTACCTAAAGGGAAACTAGGAAAAAGTAAAATTAACATTTATCACATGATAAGCTATGCTAACTTGCTCTAACTATGAAGAAACAAGAAAAGGAGAGATGTTGAACTTTCCCTACTTTTTTTTATTACATCACTAAATCAATGGTGGGATTCAAAATTTTTTACTACTGGTTCTATGGACATGGCTTGGTGGGTGTGGTGTGGCTTGGTGGGCATGGCAGGGGAAGGATACTGCAAAATCTCCATTCCCTCCCCACCTCACTAACCTGCTTTCCAGCTCTGTTCTCCTGTGCAAGGCAACAAAAGGAGACCCAGCCAATCAGCTGGGACTTGGGAGGTGGAGAATAGATGTGGGCAGGGCCAACCAGAGGTAGCATTTGCCAGTTCTCCAAACTACTCAAAATTTCTGCTACTGGTTCTCCAGAACCGGTCAGAACCTGCTGAATACCACCTCTGCACTGAATCAGAGAAACTTGGCTCTGGAAGGGCCCAAGCAGGCTAACAAACACAATTCCCTGCAGAATCCAAATGTGCAGAATCATGGACGCTGTATCCTGCCTTCAGCTGAACTGAAGGGGAGTTATCTCAGTAATTGGTTCTACTATCAAACTATGTTTATTATTAGGAAGTTCTAGGCTGGAATTTAAAGGACTGGTCAAACATACCTGTAGTATTGGGATGAAATCTTCTTGTTCCAGATAGTTACAGTTAGGTTTTGCTAAAAGGCAAATAAATTTTGATGCATCATCATGACAGTTGTGTAGAATCCTATAAAGAAGAATTAAACTGTGTAATAGCATTCCGGTCAATCCAAAGAGGAAGAATATTTTATGATTTCAGCTTCATTTAACATTGCCAATCTTGGCGTTTTTCAGAAATGGACAGATTTGGGGAATTCTAGAACCTAAAGTCTATAAATCCAGAAGACTGTCAAACTGAGCTAGGTTGCTATAAACTGGCATCTATAATATAGAGCCAAAGCTACATGTTACATTCAAAAAGTGCAAGGTTATTGTTCTTGTTTCATATATGACAATAATGATAAAAATTATATAAATAACTAGGCCATAATAAAGTATAAATCTAGCTATATCTATATATTTTATGTGCACATATGCATGTATGTCAGCCCTATTTATTCCAAACCAAAAAATCAACCTGACACAAAGTTGAAACTACTGTTATTAATATTGGCTATAAAAACAGAATCTTGCAAGTCTGATAGTACTTTCCCCAATCGTTTCCCTCAAATATTATTGTGAATTAGAAAAGTTTCTACCTGAGTCTTTTGAACATGCCTTCTTCTTATTTTGGACTTAAGCCATGTTTTCCCCCTGTTGCTTTGGTAACAGATCTGGCCTATCTCCATCCTCCTCCTAACTTCCTACAAAATGTGAATATATACAGTATGTAGTCTACCTCCTTTCCTTCCTTTTTTGATTCAATAAAAAGCTGCCACAGGTGGGGAATTGGGCACACACACACACACATAATCTCATGGGGAAAAAGCCTAATTAAAAAGAATAAAACAACTTCTAGTGACATAATGCCAGTTGAGGGCTAATGCTTTATGAAGATTTTTTTTGAATGGTGTCTAAGTGGTATGTAAACAGTGTTGTGTGTAAATGGTTGTAAACATTCAAAAGAGGCAATAAAAAAGTTAAGAAGGAAACAACCCTTAACATAAGACAAGCAGAAAACAATACCCTAATCAAGGACTACCTAACACACACCCCCTCCAAATGAACAGTGGCTTAACAAGCTACTATAGGGAGAAAACTTCACATTCACTAGCAGTAGTATTATTACACAGTTGGATAATGAAATATCTGCAAGCAAACAAACAAGGTTGAAGAGAATAAATGACTCCAGAGTACAAATCTGTGATACATATATTCTCTTCTATTGACGTACTATATAATTGTACAAAGCTTTATTTGAAAATACATAAATTAACACAAGATCATGGAATCAAAATGTATATTTTTGTTTTTAAAATGTCTAATAATGTACATTTCTTTGATTCAGAAATTGATATGCTACCCTTTAAAACTGAATTTGTCAATGCAATATATAATCAAACAACTTAAAAATGATAAATTATAACATTAACTTTTAAAAAATCGCTAAAAATTTCTGAAAATGCAGGAACAATTATCAAAACAATAACTTAAAAAAATCATATAGGAGTTTTCTGCTTTCATGTAGGATAAATCATCTACCAATAACTGAAAAACATTGCCTTTTGTACATCATAATTGTAAATGTGAATGGTTGCTGTCCAAGGCAGTTGCTAAATGAAGACTACCTGTAAACAATTATGATTTCTGATATGTTAAAATCTGATTCACTTAAAAAAGTAAAATCAGTTTTCTTAGCCCTACATGCCCTGGATAGATCAAATAATATCTCCAGGGAACAAAAACATAGCTTTCTAAGTTTGATAGCTCAGTCCTTTTCCACCCTCTAATTTCATGCTGCTTTATCTGAACTAAAATAAAATTGATATCTTCTTTTGCAACATGCAGCTTTACAGATGTTGCAAACATTTTGTTTTCCCACTGATGGAAACTTTCATCTCACTATTTTAGAACCATCTCTCATTTATTAATATTTCAGCTTCCTCTCATAACAACTACCCAGATTTGCTTTACATATAGAAGACAGATGTCATAATGTGAATTCAGAATGGAGACAGCAATTTTATTTATTTATTTGCATCCTGCCTTTATTGTATTTACAAATAACTCAAGGCAGCAAATATGTCCATCTTCCTCCTCTTTTTTTCTTCACAGATACAACCCCATGAGATGAGTTGAGCTGAGAGAGTGTGACTGATCCAAAATCACAAGGCTGGCTTTCATGGCTAAGGCAGGACATGAACTCACAATCTCCCACTTTCTAAGCTGGTACATTAACCAGTAGACCAAACTTCTTCCCACTTAATTTGTGAAGTGAGAATAAAGCACATTTCCCCCTCTGAAATGTGCAAAAATTTCAGCAAAGTCCTCACTGAATTGTATTTTCTCCTACAAGGATTTAGCATTATGAAATCAATGGATGTAAAAGGGGTGTCTATTGACCTTAAACTACTTTCAAGCAGCATGGAGTTGTCTTAGACAGTGCTGGAAAACACTGCTGTTTTCCCAGGGAGAAAAAACAACAATGAGATTAGAAGCCCCATGGGAAATAGATGTTGAAAGCGGAGTAAGGTAGGTGGTGGGTGAAAGGAATATAGATCTGGGAGAGTGAGTGGCTGGGTTGCAGAAGGTTGTTGAGAGAGTTGGGAAAAACAGTGCTGAAATGTAGAATCCCAGCAGAAGGATTGAAGAGGAAAGACTGAGGACCCCAACAGGGAAAGTGGAAGAATCTCAGCAGAAAGGTTGGAGTCGGGTAGAGATGGTTTAGGAAACCTCATCAGGGTGAGTGAGGGAATCCTGTTAAATGCAATGGATAAAACAGACAAGGAAGTAGAAAGAATTTCATACACTCATAAATACATAGAAAAAAGGAGCATTCTATTTGCATATAATTATCATGGCAACTAGCAGTAGTACCCTAGACATGCCTTCAAAATTATAAATACCTAGGGCACAAATAAGTTGGAGATCCCTGTTTTAAGAGAATATTTTTACACTTGCTCACTTTCTCCACATGGCCACAAATGAATGTATAGATACAAATCCTGTCTGCTCTCCTCCAGATGCATTGAACATGGGAGCTTTCCAGTATAGGGGACAGCCACATATCTGTAAAAAGCATAAAACAAAATATTGTTAATATCAAGGAAAATACATTATTTTTCTCTAGCCATTTTATTAAAACATGTTGGAAAATAAAACCCAGGCAACCGATATGCAGTGTGCTATATGATTGAGTTCAATCTTACAGACTTATTGCTTAATTTATGGTTTTATTATTTGAATTATTATTTAAACTTTTTATGAAAATTATATTAAAATTCATTTAGAAAATTTTACCTATGGTGAAGATGATAAATCTAGGGATGTTATCCTGTTGTTTTTAATGTATAGGTTGTTTTATTATATACTGCCCCAAAGTACCTTTCATCTAGAACAGTGGTCGCCAACCGGTGGGCCGCAGAGAAAATTTTGGTGGACCAGAGAGAAATCTCACCCTCAGAGCACCCCCACAAAGCAATTAATCCAGGCTGTGCAGAAACACAAGGATGCAGGGCCACATGGTCCATGGGAACCCTCCCCGCCCACTCACTCCTTACCCAGTAAACTTGCCTGCTAAATTACTATTTTTCCTTTTTCCAACCATCATCTGTTCTGCTCTGCTGGGAGATTTAGATTAGCTAGGAAGCAGGAAATGGTTGGATTTCTTGCTTTCTAACTAGTCTTCAGATCTTTGGCTCAGCACAGTCAAACCTCCCTTAGGACTGAAGTTTTGCTTGCAAGCAAATTAAGTGCAGATTCACTGCAAGCAAATTTGAGAGGCTGAGCTAGCCGATGGCAGATTGATCACTGAATGATTCTGTGAGCAACTCAATCTGCCTGTTTTGCCTGATTTTGGGTAAAAGTTGCTCTTTTTAAAAAATAAAAAATTCAATGTTTACATGCATGGTATGTTGTGAACTAATTTTGTGAGTTTTCTTGCCAGCAAATTTTATGAGTTTGCTTGCAAGCAAATTTTATGTGACAGACCAAGCTAGCCAGTGGCAGATAGATAGATCTCTGAATGAATCTGTGATTCTGTGAGCAGCTCAATCTGCCTGCTTTGCCTGATTTTGGGTAAAAGTTTCTCTTTTTTTATAAAAAAATTCAATATTTATGTAAATATTTATAATATTTACATACAAGCCATGCCCAGCCAGTCATATGACCAAGCCACACCCACAAACTATGTCACACCCACAGAACCGGTTAGTGGTCCCTGGAATCTAAAATTATGAGTTTGATGGTCCTGAGGTCCAAAAGGTTGGCGACCCCAATCTAGAAGATATTGCTTCCCTAATAATTCTCCAGTTCTAAGCTAAACCTATGATGTTCAGATTTTTCTTAGTCTAAACAAAGGATCTTCTAGTGTTTACTCAATGACAACATTTCTTGTTCTGATGTGAGTTTATGTAATTATTGGATACCAGAATTTGCATTCATTCGTGGCTTCATGCCATAAACACAAAATTAAAATATGCTTCATCCAAAACCTTCCTTATTCTTTAACAAATTATTTTTAATTACATTATAAAAGAGATTCCAGCTTTGAATACTCCATAAATTCAAAAGATAATTATGCTTACTTTTATAATTTTCCCCATTTCATTATAGGGAACTTTCTTATCTTCAAATTCTGAAAAGGCTGCTTCAACTTTTATAATAATTTCATCATGATTATTGCAGATATTCGGAAGTCCAAAGGGAAAATAGAAAGTTGGAATGTTTATGGACAAGGGAGCCCCAACAGTTTCTTTATTTGTAGACAGTAGAGACTGTGGGGTGATTGTTGAATTTGTAGGAGTTAGAGATGGTGTCACCAGTTTTTTATCTTGCTTATTTTGGACCTAAAAGTTAATAAAATTACAATTTTTATGCAACAAAATTTGAACAAAGAAGGTACAAAAATAGTTTTTCCAATAAACAAAACAAAGTTACAGTAAAAAAAAAAAAAGCCAACAAGCTATGTATATACAGAACAGTCTTATTTCTCAAAAAAATACAACAGTATTAAAACATTTTGAAATTTTAGGTATAAATTGACAATTCATCCTATATTATTAAATACTTGAGCTGTATATACTGCAATTCTTGTAAACACTGAATTTATTGTACTGCTACTGTACAGTACATTTTAAAAACATTCTTAAAGAAGCACTTCTTCCTTTTTACAACTCTCTGCTACTGTCTTTATGGTGTGTTTTGTCCATGCCCTTGTTTCCTTTACTTTTCCCCATAAGGGGTAGTGCAAGGGTTAGTTTTCTTTGACATTTATTTTGAACCATTTTACACTGTTTATACTGTTAAATCTTTTCAGTTTTTTTTTTTAATTGAATATTATTTGGGAACAACTTCAATCTCCTTAGTCACCTTACTTTTAATAGTCAGCATTTGTTCCCCCATACATTTGAAATGTGGTAGAAAATGTATATGTTACTATCAATGTGTGAAATAAGGCATTTTATAGAAATCCACAGAGTGGCAGAAATGGGATATCAAAGTATAAAATATTTATTGTTTCACACATTTATTAGACATTCTATGCAATGGCAATAGACAAACTGTCAAAGTATGAAAAACTCCCACAAAAATGTGATTCTACCCCTCTTTGTTGCAACATGTCGGTCAATACTGGTGTTTTTTTCTCTTATATTTTTCAGTAAGAAAATCTTGTATTTTATTTTGCATTTTTTCTTTCATTTTCATATACATCTTTTCAACAAAGGGTTAGCTTCCTAATCCTAACCTTAACTCTAACCCTTTTCATGACTCACTTTTCATACTTTGCCTAAATAGTTCTTATCATTCTATACAATGCCTAGGTATTATATATAATGCCAAAGGAAAGTATATATTAAAATAATACATACATTTCATACTTTGCCTAAAAATGTCACACATTTAATAGATTTCTTACACATTCTATACAGTTCTAGTTTGTCACACATTGCTGGTAACATACACAATACATGGAAATGCTCAGAATCATTTGTTTTAAAAACAAACAAACAGAAGTCAATTTGTTACCATGTTCTACGAATAATATTTATTTATTTTAACATTTTTACCTCCAAGAAGAAAATACCAAAAGGAAAAAAATACCTGTTTCCTTTTATTTACCAACAAGGTATTTATGTACTAAGCTTGGAAGACCTATTTTTAAACCAATAGGTATCTGGCCCAACTAACCTTCTGAAAATAGAGAAGCCTAAGCAAAGAAACCATTCCAACTACTGATTTAAAACAGAGATAACAAATAAGAAGAAAAAGTAAAGCACATTCAAACCTGGGTTTGCTGGAATGACTTCAACCTCTTCTTGAACCGTGATGGAAGGACAAAATCACAGCCTTTTGCAAGGAAAGCTAACTCTCCTCGTAAATCAGGATCCCTTCGCAGAGATCTATCCTTGATCATCATTTTTGTTACTTCCTCAGAAAATTATTCTTCCCAGCACAGATGTAAAGTCCTTTTGAGGTATCACTTCAACTATTTTCTTGATTTGATTGTATGAGAGGGGGCAGGGGTTCAAGAAATTCTAAGTGAAACATACCTTGTCTTTTTATTCTCAGAAAGAATTGCTTATATCTCATCCCAAGGCCAGTGGACTCTCTTTTTTGATATTCAAAGAATCCCTAAGCACAAAGATCTCTGGATGCCTTTTACCAATTATTTATCAAGAAGTATAATCTACACCAGAATCTGTCCCTGCTGGCTATATGACAGTGAGACAATCTGTCCTTGGCTGGTAATAGAGCAGAGGTATTGTGGGAAGGGAGGCATCCACCCCACTACTAGCAGTGGTGCTAAAGTTAGACTTATTGCAGCAGTAGCTAAATATATCACCTTCCAAGACACATATTTTATGATGTTCTATGGTGAAATTATAGATGCAAATTTAGCTACCAATCTCAACTGAAATCAAAACCATAATCTATAGATGCCACCATAACAGCACAGATTTTTCTGGTTAGAGTAAAAAAACTGAAGTCTCTTTTAGTTTTTAGTTTTCATGTGGTAAAAAATACAGCTTCCTTCTGTCCAAAGGAGATATAATTATTATATGGTAACTATTACGCTGTTAAATATTTTCCTTACATTTTTAGAGATAAGACAAGAACACTTTAAAATAGACTTCTTTCCTAGTAGGATCAGAACTTTTAAAAAGTGTGCTTTTTAAATTAGATTAAAAATGGAGCAACCAAAATTGGTACAGTATTTAAAACCCAGAAAATGTATTTAATTTCATGTAGGAACAAAAAAGCTGATTATGCAAATTGCTATCCTTTGATATCCTAAATATAAATGAAAACTTGATTTAACAGACCTATTGGAGGGAGAGGTTGACATATTTGGGCCTTTGGGGGAAGTATTAAAACTGATTTCAGTTCTCATGAAAAACAGGCATATTGGAAAAATTATCATTTAAAAATGGCAGGAACCTTTTTTTTTCCTGTTTCCTTTTGAAAATTTGGATTGAAAATGGTATAATTAATGATTCTTTCAACCAATCATTATGTAAAAATGGAAGTGAAATGAATATAAGCACTTTTATTCTAAAAGTGTCATTCAAATCATAAACAGCAGTTTTACCTGTACTTTAATTTTATTTTTAAATTTACTTAAATTTATTGGCCTCTCAACTCCAGTGAATTCTGGGTGGTTTTCACACATGACAAGCTATTTTTGTATTGTGCACAAGAAATCTTAAATCTACAATAAAGAGTAAGACATTCAATGACATTCGGTGTAAATAATCTTCTATGTTACAGTATTTCCATAGAGCAGCATTTTTATATGAATGGGCTCAACTGTTAAGTGAAAAAAATCACATAATCTTACCTTGACAACCTCTGGCATCTGTTGAATTAATGGCAACACGGGTTTTTTCTTCGCTGTATCTATGTAGCTCTGCTTGTCAACTGTGATGGAAGGCGTGGCTAAAGTTTCCTGAAGAATATGCATCACTTCTTTCTCTTTTGATAGGCTTCCTTTGCCCAATTGGAATTCTACTAGTTCTTGGGCAAAGTCTTCAATACTCTCCAAAATACGCAATAAAAGAGTTTTGTCATCTTCATCCATTTTATGACCATTGATTTCTACAAGTTTTGATAAGGAAGAAGACACACTTTTGTCTTCAGAAAAACAATCTTTGCCTTTGTCTTCACTGGTTAGATCACTACTTTTCAAATATCTAGAATCAGTCTGCTCCACCGTAGTTTCTCTCAGTGTAATTTCCATTTTTTGTGAAAAATTCTCCAAATCCAACAAAAGTTTATCTATCTCTTCTTGATTGTTTTTTCTAAGCTCTTCTTTAGAGACTTGAACATTATAGTTCAAGGTTTGATCAATGGAATCTTCTAAAATTGAGTGATCGCCCTTTGATAGAGGCTCTGTAACATTATGTGAAATTTTAGTAAGTTCGAAAGAAGGATTTAGCAATTCAGCTCGCTCCTGGCTGCTCTCTGAATCTCCGCTTATTGTTCTACTCTGAACACTTGATGCACCTCCCCTTACTTTTTTTCTATCTGATTCTTCTACAATATATAGGGATTCTGTGGGAAAAACACAGTCTGGAGGATTTTGAAATTGTAACTGAGGTAGTACATGAGAATCATTTCTAGAATCTATATTGTTCTGCAATGCATCTACACGAGGGATTTGGATAAGGTTGGTTGAGGAATCTGTATCATTATTATCCTGAACTCTCTTTAAGTTAGAGGGAAATGATTGCTTTGTTACAGATGATGCGGAAGTTACAACATCTTCATATCTTGGTGGTTGCTCACTGCCAAATATTGGGGAGAAATGAGATTGCTCCAAAGCAGACAAACTATTAATCAGTTCTACCATGTCACCAGGATGTCTAAATTCAAAAGGCAACTGTTTTAGGTAAGAAGAAAATCTTGTCATTAGATTCATATAGATTATTTCAGAATTGGCCAAGGACTCACTATTGTTTCCACTATTGACATTTCCTGAAGATTTCTTCTTAATGCATTGCTTTATTATATCTGTACACTTCTTCAAGTCCTCTGAGCATTTTAGCAAGATATCTAAGCACATCTTAATATCTCCACTGGAAGAACCATCCAGTTTGTGCTTTTCCAAAATTTGTGTTATAAAATTGCCATCAGGAAAAGTTTCTATGGGCAACGGAACTACAGAACTCCCACTTTCCTTTACCAAGGGGCTGTTGACATGCCATTTTTCTTCATGGGAACAATTATTTAGAATGCCATTAGGAGGGGACAAAATTTCATCACTGCTGAAAGATCCACTAATCAAGTCAAAATCTAGTGATCTTCTGCTGAATTGGTCTGACTTAACTTTTCTTCC
This sequence comes from Laticauda colubrina, assembly GCA_015471245.1. Lineage (NCBI taxonomy): Eukaryota > Metazoa > Chordata > Lepidosauria > Squamata > Elapidae > Laticauda > Laticauda colubrina. The sequence continues at coordinate 8,530,310 of BLBF01000053.1, forward strand.
TTTTCTATAGTTTGCCTGGTTGGAAGAATTTCTCAGTTTTTCAAATGAGAATTCTTTTATTTTTCCACTAGCAAGATTTATGGCTTCTTCAGTGATATCTTTTAGATTTCCACTGCTTTGAACAGAAGATCCTTTTTTTAGTTTTGGATTACTAGGAAGGAGCTGATGATAATCTTCATCCCCAGGCAAAGCAATGGAATTTTCAGGCATTGAAAATCTATGGGTCAAATCTGGATTTCTAAAATTAGGTGTAGAAACTTTAAGTAATTTTGCACAAACACTGTGGTGGGCCACTATGCACATAATTCCTTGTTTGAATACTTGACATGTCCCTGTGCAATAATGCACAACATTTTGAAGCTGATTATCTATTATAGCACTGCTGTAACAATTCACTGTTGTTATTACTCTTTTATAGCTTGCTGCCATAATCTGAATTTCAATTTTTTGCACTCTGAAATGGCGTAAGAGAGCAATCAATTTACCCCACTTTAAATCTCATATTCGTACATCAATAAACATTGAGGTGGTTGTGTTAAAAATTTAGTAAAATCAATGCATTGTCAAGAATATGTATTAAAAGTTTGCAGGCAATAATCTATAAAAAATTTAAATGACCAAAATAATGTATAATTGTCTTTTAGATAATAGTAAATATTCCCAGACTAAAAATGTTGCAGTGATGAACAATTGTTCTCTTCTCTAAATAACAATGTTAGAAGTAAAAATGAAGAACGTTAAATCCACTTGTTCAGAAAATGAGGGAAAAACTTTATCTTGAATGTTTTGTCCAAACTTTCTTTGAACTTCAGATTTCATGTAAAAGCATGTAATGTGGTCAAATGATCCACTTCCTTCATTCGTGGGGAAGATGCCTGCAATAATAAATGTTGTTAGTAAACAAATTTCAAGCCTAACTTTAGATACTGCTACTAACTTTAGATAACTATTACAAGGGAAGGAATGGCAGAACCTGGGGACAAAGTCAAAACAGGAATCAGCCTAGAATCTCGACCTGGCACAAACAGACCAAATTCAATTCCTCTTGAATTCTGTTGACCCTTATCTAGTGCCAAGATAATGCTACCAATTTATATCATTAATGGGAGAAATACATGTTTAAAATATTTTTCATGTACTGTATCTGGAGTATATGGAATATATGAAAAAAAGTATACGGAAAAAATATTTTTTTAAAATCTATTTCCTTTCTAATACAGATTTAATGATTGAAAACAACATCATTGGCTAATATTATCTGCTCTCCAATCAGATACCTTATGCAAAGGCAACAGATAATAGCCATTAAGCCATGTGAGTTACAAATAAAATAAATAGTAGATAAAACAAATAAATCAAATATACTTAAATTAGTTTAATAGCTATTGCACCTAGAGCTGAATTAATTTTAGTTTGTTTGCTAAATGAAGACGTGAAAATTACTCTTTTCTAAGATCCAGATTTCATTTCCCAGTCATGACAACTATTACTACCAACTTCTACAGACAACCTGCTGCCTCAATGATTCAAGAGGTAGTAGAGAGATTAATTTCTTGCCACTCCTCATCTTTTTAAGATGGAGGCTGAAAATGGCTTCTGAGCTCTTCTGAGCCGAGAAAGCAGACTGCTCCACTCACCTTATACCCAAAGGTATACTCCCTTTCTACCTAGAAAGAAACAAAAGAAGCTATCATTTCAGCTTCCTTCTGTACATAGAAACTATAACGGCCTTTTGCCTACAAATGAAATAGAGAACAATAATTGTTCCCCAAGTTTCACTGTAGAAAGATAAAAATAAGGGGTAAGGTTTTGGGGAGAGGGAAGTATCTCATTTGAGGCACCAGAGGGTTCCCGTAGGATTTACACATTTATCTAGGCTACATACAAAACAGTCAGGACAGGAAACAGCTGTCCTATAACTGCCCAGAATATCTGCAATTCTACAATTCTCTTCTCCATAGAATCTCAGATTACATTTCTAAATGATGTACTGGATTTCATATTTTCATAGATGACATTAGAATAAATCATTTAATTTAGCTTTTTCCACAGGTTGCACTGACTAATGCAAATATCAACTTTAATCCACAGTTTACTGATAAAAAATATTGCCTAAAAAAAAGTTACCCAGCAATTTCATCAAGCTATTGGGCTGTTTTACAGATAGGAATGCCAGTAACATTTCAGATCACATCTCAATTTGAAAACTGCATAAGGTAATCACACTGTAGTAGCAGTAAATGCTCAGGATTATTAGTAAGATATGTTTATCTGCTGATAATTTCTCACTCAGTGAAGAAGTGCACATAAAGCACGTTCACTTTAAACCTGTTTTCACAAAAGCCACTATCATAAGGGCTTAGAGCAACCTTCAACAAAGTTTTTACCTTTAAGTATCCCTTGAAATAATTTTCAGATTTCAAGGAACCTGTGCATAAAAATTACAAAAATTTCACAACATAATTTACTTCTAATTTATACAATCCATATTTTATACAACAATAGTAAACTGACAGGTCACTGAATTGTAGCATGTAAAAATTCACACCATTGCAAACACTGGCACTGCATGGCCTACAAAGTTCAAAAACTGATGTTTATTTTAATAAAGACCTTTCTCAGAAATCTCTTGCAGAACCTTAGAGTTCTGTGGAGCCCCAGTTGAGAAAGGCAGAGTTTATAAGGACATGTATACAGTATTGTGCAATTATGATTTTAAATAAATAACCCATCATAATATGTTATTGAATATACACGTACTCGATTGATCTAAAAATCTTCAGCATCAGGATGACATCTACTTTTGTTTACTGTTACCATGCCCATTACTTACTAATTTAAGGAAAAGTTCATACTTCTATAAATTTTATAAGATTCAAGCATTAAGATTATTTGTTTTATTAATATTCTGCCTTTATTATTTTTATGGTATTTATAAAGCAAATCAAGTTCTTCCTCTAATTTTCCGCACAACAACCCTGTGAGGTGAGGTGAGGTGAAAGAGAGTGACTGGCCCAAAGTCACCCAGTTGACTTTCATGATGTCAGAACTTGAATTCATAGTCTTCTGGCTTCTGGCCTGCCAGTTAAATACATTATTCTTATACTACAGCAATGTAAATCTTAAATTTTAATTTATAGATTTTATTCTAATTTATTCCCAAGAATCTGGTTTTGTGAACTTTTTTTCTTTTTGCAGATAAAGTACTGAAAGTTAATAAGTAGCTTGGCCAAGCATCTAAGTAGCTATACAACTTGAACTTTCTCTCCAAGATCTAGATCTGATTTACTGTGCCATAATACCCTGTTTCTCCAACAATACGGCCTCCCCCAATAGAAAGTCCCAGCATGTTTTATAGGCATGAAATGAAATTAAGCCCCTCCCCCCAAATTAAGGCCTATATTAAAACATGCAAAATGGGAAGAATGGTGGGGGGGCTTAGGAAGTACTTTTGTTGCACACCCGGATATGGTACTGCTTGCGTTGACCCCAATACGAAGTGCCCCACCAACGCCGAGGTCAACATTCAAGCCGTTGCTGCCCTCCCGAAGATGCAAGGGGGGAGAATTAAGTCACTCCCGAAAAGACAGCCTAGCCATTTTTCGGGGCTCAAAAAAAAAAAAAAAAGATCCGGCCTTATTATATGAGAAACACGGTAGTATGTGTTTACAGTATTCTAACATATTTCAGATTACCTTTATCTGATAGACTTCATGCCTCTTGTCCTTTTTTATTTCATTTCCCACTATTCATGGATTAATTGTATTCTTACCCATTCGAATAATCTATGTTAAGTAGTAATTGCACACATTTTTAGAAAAGCATCCTTAATGTCATCATGTTTATTTTGAAAGAAAAGCAGCCGATCAGCAGCTGTTGCTGGTGAGGTGACTTGATTAAACACAAACAATAAATAGTAACATATCCTGTCTCTACAATGCCACCAGATACTGAAAAGCAGCAAAGGGAACACTGAGCTCTGCTGTTTGGGTACAGCAAGCAAATTTGCAGCTGCTATTTCCTCCTTGTACTCATTTTCTGGAGACAGATAGGACGGCTGTGCTCACAGATGAATCATCTGCAATTTCATTCATTTTCTCTTTCTCCCTGAACCTTGGATCCCCACCATGGCATCTAAAGTTGCTATCATAGCCATGAAACCATTTTCAGGGTTCTGACACTTTCTTCTTTCTGTAAATAAAAAGACAACGTAGTTGACCTTCTTTTATGCTATAGTTATGAAGGACTAATTAATATGACCCTATAGAATCTCCTTCTGTTGTAAATCTTGCCTTAAAGTCTTGACTTTAACTTTTCAGTAAGTTCTCTAGGGCAGTGGTCCCCAACCTTTTTTGTACCAGGGACCAGTTTCACACAGAAACACTTTTTCAAGGACCGGCAAAATCAATTCTTCCCCAATAGTAAAGGGCTTCTTTACTATTTCTTTACTAAAAGCATATTTTTATATATATTTTAATCACGATTATTCATTCTTTGTGGCCCGGTGCAAAATGATCCACGGGGCCCGGTGGTTGGGGACCCCTGCTCTAGAGCAATGCTTCTTAAAGTCTAGCAATGATCAGCAGATTGTTTCAACTGCAGTGATTCATTGGCCTAAAAATGAAGCCAGGATGATCCGAGATTTCCATTCAAAATGAAGGGAAATGGTTATATAACAACAACAGCAAAAGTTAGCACAGATTCTCTATGGCTGTGATCAAACATATCTGGTCATAAGTTACTTATTACTGAATTGGCTGGTTTATACCACATTATAAACCTTGAATTACAAACAACACTAGCTGGGTTCTGACATCCTAAGCTAAAACAACCAAAGTGCACTTTTGGCTTAGAGCAGTCTGAGAATTCTGGGAGTTTAACAGTCCACAAGTCTTAAAGTTGCCAAGGCTGGAGACCCCTGGCTTAGGGTATTATGAGGACACAGATACAGATAGATAGACACACACACACACACATTCAGTTAGGGAGTATTTTGTCTTTAAGTAACACCTGCATTCAGCAAAGCTGTCTAGAATAATTCGAGCAGAAGCAGCAGCTAACATCTACATGGTCATCTATTATTTTCAGTGCATTTGACTGCCCTTGTCTCTGGAATCTCCCCACCACATACGCACTTCTGTATTATATCCTGCACAGCACCCAGCACTTCTCTGTGTCACTCAGGTTCCTTACACAAAGTACATAATAGCACCCAAGGCCTGGAAACCAAGTAAAAACCCTATTCCAGCAAAACAACTCAATGGTTCTGACAAGAGGATTTGCATCATTTACTGTATTCAAATCACAGGGGCGGTTTGTTCAAAACAGCCCAGGAACAGCAATATGGATTTCTTTTCTTTTTCTTTCTTTCTTTTCTTTCTTTTTTTTTTCCCTCCCGGAGGTCGGCATTCCGCTTTCGCCTACCTTCCTGAACAGGACTTGCCCATTTTCGTAACTTCGTCGGCTGCAGCGGTTACCGACACAACCAACACCCCACTGCAATTGCGACTGGCGTCGAGACCGATCAGCAGAGCTCAGAAATCATCCGGACGTGGGACTGGTCCGTTCCTTTCCCCCTTTTTTTCACCCCTTCGCTGCAAGTGAAAAGTCCTGATCCGTTCTCTTCCTGACCCTCGACTGTCACCCGTTCAGCTGAGGTCGTAGGTCTCCAGTTTTTCCAAGAGATACTCGGAGAAACCCTGGAAATCTCCGAAGTGCCTCTGATTTGTTCGTCCCGGGCCGCTCCCTCTTTTCCCTTCCAGCTTTTTCCGCGCTTCGGGCCGCCCGCCAACGCCAAGCCGACCCAACGAAACCCCAGCACAGTTCCAGTCAGATTCCGGGTAAGAAAGGAGAGTTGGCTTTTTCGGCGCCACTTGCCTCCCCTGTGCTCGGAGAGCAACAATGCCTACCCAACAGGGGACGCGGGGGTTAGAGACAGGCGTGGCAGGAGCTTTCGCACCTACCCGCCGCCGAGGCGACTCCCTCGCCCATTCTGAGGCTCTCCTCGGCTTCGACCCTCCTCCTTCCTCCCCCCCTCTGGCCGCGAGAGGCCCGGCTCCTTTCCCCGTCCCTCCCGCGCTCCGAAAGGGCCGCCCGCAGAGCGCACATCGGTGGAGGCGGGGAGGGGAGGAGGCGGGGTGGTATTTCCCTGCCAAGAGGGCAGGGACTCATTCGAGCGGCGGCGGCTCCCGCCTGGGATTTGTTTCCCTGCGTCGGGGTCAAGTCCGATCTTTGCTTGTCCTGCCTGAGAAGAGCCGCAGTCAGTCGCCTCTGAGGGTCCTGGGACCGAGGGAGGGAATTCTTGTGAAGTTCGCTTTGTTGGAGGAGGTTTTCAACAAAAGACCAACGCCCTGGACATGAACAGAAACGTTGATCTCATCTTTGGCCTTGCTCTGTTGCAGTGGAAAGTATGAAACGTTCTCGGAAAAAAGCAAGAAACCAGAAAGGAAAAAGAAAAGGATGTCTTTGTTCTCCACTTTTAAACCACATGATCGTGGTGCAATGAGCCAAGATTATGGAAGCCTTAGGTCTGACATTTCTGAAATGCCAGCTGCATTTTCCTGTCTCTTTTTCCAAAGCTCCAGGGCTCTTCCCTTACAAAGTCCTGATGTCTCACTTTCTTTGGCTCATAGTTACTCCTACCGCACCCATCTTGTGCATTCATCGGCTTCATCCCTACAGGCTGAAGTTGGCTCCTAGTTCTTTCTTCCATTCAACAAAGCCATAAGTACTAAGCTGAGCAAAGAATATGAACAATAGTATGTGCAAAAATAAAATTTGGACCGATTCATGGGTGACATCCAGGCTATCTTTTGGAGATTCCCTTATAACATACCAGGCTGATTTTATGAAAAATGCTCAAATAAATTGCTAGGATGAATCCAATTATTCAGAAGGATTTTGAGGTACAGGTATTTAACATCCTCAAAACTTAAAACCACTATAAGACCATGTCATGGTTTCCTTTGACTGTTAGAAACAAAGAAGAGAAGAAAAACTGTAACTCTTCTGTTTCATCCACTTCACTATTTTCTATTAACTGAAGACCTTTCTCCACTGCTAAAAATGAAAGTGCTATCCACAATCTTTGAATTTACTATTCTTTGAATCTACAAAATAGTTGATTCTATTGCCTCTTTCTCACTATTGAATTGTGCTGTCCTGATTTTGCATGTCCAGCACATAATAGCGATTGCTTAGTTCCTCCTGTTTCGCTATCCTTCATCTTTTGCATCCAGCTCTTTAGGGATATGAACAGAACGACAGCAATTGAGCTAATGTGGGATCTCTGCTGTCAACCCATTTTCCCTAAACAGTCCAGTACAAATTGTTTTCCAGGCAAATAAAATAAATACATTACCCAATAACCATCAATCTTAAGGAAATCCAATTCATCAATTCTGTTAACTCCAGATCTATAGAATTTGTATCTCCTTCAGCCTTCTCAAATGAATCTGCAGTTTCAAAACCAAATTCCTTCTCCTTTAAATTAGCCAACATCAGTTTAGATTCCAATCCATCCACTTTTGAATTTGATTTGGTTACAGTTGCCTGAATATCCTCTTTAGGCTGATTTAAAACTCTTGTGTTTTTTTTTTATCAAACTTTTTTTGAAGTTTTCAATTTGAACTTGTAGGTTAAAAAGCATTCCCCTCTCCCACAAGTCTTCTTAGAGGGCTTTATTTTTACAGTTTGTATTTTTAATATAATCCTGTAACTGGGCATTCGCGACCAGACATAAACAGTTACTTTCCAGGACAGGGGAGTTACGGACTTCCATACGGAGAAATATAACATCTCATTTACAGTATGTCTTTTTATATGTCACATGCTTACTATCTGCAGCAAGTATAGGATTAGCTTGTTAGAATAAGAACTAGGGCCTTGGCAGAAAAGCTACTATGTTGCCTTTCAAGGAATATGTGCATGATATTTTCATACCTTGAAGGACACCTCACTCTGCCCCCTAGAGTTTATCTTGTTTTCTTATCAGTTATAAAACAATTACACGTGTTCGAACGATCTTTGATCAACAGCCTATATAAAAGCTTGGATGAGGCGAGGCATCCATTCTGGTAGTCCTTCATCTCTCAGTGGCTTTTGATACCTACCACACACAGTCTTCTTCTGGACGGTTGGGAGGGTTGGGAGTGGAAGGCGCTGTGTTGTGCTGTTTCACTTCCTTCCTCAGAATTTGATTTCAACTGATGTTGATAGTGGAGAGGAGTTGTGCTTGTGGCCCCTTGTTTATGGGATGCGTCAGGAGTTGACACCCTTCCTTTTCCAATTTAATATCTATATGAAACGAATGGCTAAGGGTTTTAATATCATCAGTATATTAATGATATCAAACTTTATAGCCCACCCCCAGGCTGTGCAGGTGAAGGTGTTGAATCAATGTCTGAAGGCTGTTCAAGTCTGGATGGGGCAAAACATCTCAATCCTTTCCAATCTGAATGGCTGTGATGGTTTGGAGCAGGTTTCAGTTGTGACCAAGGAGGACTTTGAATACTCATCCAATATACCTGAAGTGGGTATACTCCAGATTTCTTCTATTAAATATGATCATCCTACAGGACTTTTGCTGCCATGAACTCACTGTATAAATGAGCCATCTTCCTCTCAGCATCAAACTATGGATCCCACATCAAACTATGGATCACATTGTGACTGGATGTAAGCTGAGGGCATATACTGGTCAAGTACCTGATTTTTTTCATATAAATGTTGCTTCATGTCAAAGGTTAGATGGCCCAGATATTGGTATCTGAATACGTACATGTGTGTATGTGATTTTTATTGTTTTTTGAGGAAAATTGTTAATATATGTTGCAAGTCCATATTCTAAATAAATAAGTGTGTCTTCTCTGTCATGGCCTCTCTGGAACAGCATCCCCAGAGATATGGACATTCCTAGGATTGTATCAAGTACTCTAAAAACTGGCTTTGCTCTCAGACCTTCAGTTAATATATTTGTATGCCCTCTATTTGGTTTGATTTGTTACTGTTTATTGTTTTGTCTAGACTACTTGTGCACTTGTATGTTTTAAACTGTTATTGTTTTGTATTTGTAAACTAATTAGATTCTGTGGGAGTGGGAAGCTATAATAAATTAATACTTTTATTTTGTGTTCTTGCTCCTGAAACATTTGGATACAGCAGACTAGTATAGCGTCACAGCTTTGGAAAATAAAACAATTGTTTAAACACTCTCTCTTTTTTGATATTTTTTGTGTAGATTTTCGACCATATGTACTCTGCAAATAACACATCAGAGCACCACCATTTATCACAAGCCAGAATAAAGGCAGAATAGAGATCAGCACACAAGGGACAACTGTAGGGAGCCACAGAGATTATTTTGAAGAATCTAGAGACAATTATAACATATGCAAAAAAGATGTTAAGCCTGAGAAACAGTGAGAGTATCAAGGAGAGACTATCTCCTTCCTGCCTCTCTAGGTATAAAAGGGAGAAAAAGAAAAATACACTCAGGCTTGCAAGATTCTATTACAACAGATTATCTCAATAAACTATAGTTCTTGTCATCCTCCAGAATCTGTTTCTTGATCTATCAACCTTGAAGGGTTGTAATAATAGCATTAATAATATATATATATTATTAATATATTATATATATATATATGTTGGGTTTTTTTTGCTTTCGCGGGTACTTACATGTGTGCTGTTCAGCTTCCTTTGGGTATTATCCCACATCATTGTAGTGCTTTCAAAGTTGTAGCAACATTTCTGAAACGTTTCTGCTGAAACGTTGCTACAACTTTGAAAGCACTACAATGACGTGGGATAATACCCGAAGGAAGCTGAACAGCACACATATATGTATGTATGTATGTATGTGTATGTATATATATATATATATGTTTTCTTAGGTTTTCGCGGGTACTTACATGTGTGCTGTTTAGCTTCCTTCGGGTATTATCCCACGTCATTGTAGTTCTGTTAAAGTTGTAGCAACGTTTCAGCAGAATCTCATCTGCCATCCTCAGGCTTCTGTATGGATATGGGTCTTACAGCTCCTGGTTTTAAATTTGAGGCTGGTCCATTTTGATTGGTTGGGAGCCTGGACCTGTGTTCATTGGACTTGGAGTTTGATTGATTGGTGTT